>SKCR01042939.1:0-32210 GCA_019454045.1 Zanthoxylum bungeanum
ACAAGTAAGTATCTAACCTCTAAACTAATAGTGAAAGATAAAGAAGTCCCCGGCAACGGCGCCAAAAACTTGACCGGCGTAACACAACACGTATACGCAAGCGCACGTATCGTTCAAGTAGTATAAAAAGATATCGATTCCACGAGGACTTATTACCTATTTACTAATTTTGTGAGGTTAAGTGATTACTAATATCTAACAAGTTGAATGATTGATTTGAAATGACGATGATTCTAAATTTAAAACAAGTAAAAGAAATTGAGAGTAGATTAATGAGAATTAAGACTATCTAGGATGTGAATTCTTCCAATATTAATTAAAAGATGAAGTAGTTAAATTATAGTTGGGTAAAATATTGAATTATTAATCTGGAACACTAAATTATGTAAAAGCCTCTTCGATGGTCATTTACAAATACCCAGAATACTCAAATTGAATCAAATGTCTATGTCAATTAAATTACCTAGATTCATTAAGATTGAATTCCAATTATTGATTACCCCCGCCCAACAGGTATTTCCTATCCTGTAAGGAAATCTATTAAAGGTTTATCTATCCTTAAAGAAGATCGTGGGTTGTTGATTATAAGGTCTTCAAACTTAAAGTCCCTATGTCTAGTTCATTTTAAGTTAACTAGTCAATTTTATTAATGGCCAGTTAATAAAAAGGCATTAAGATTATGACTCAACAAATAACTCTTTAAATTACCCAAACTATAATCTAACCTTTTTAAAAACAGTGATATTAGATTTTATCACAACCCTAGATATTTAACTTAGTTACAACACATAACTAAAGCTGATATAAACTTAAAAGACAAAAAATGAAATTGCTGAAAAGTATTTGGTAGAATAATAATTTGCAAAGAAATGAAAAGAAATGCTAAGGCAAAATGAATCAACTTCTACTATTACTATTTAGATATCTCCCAATAAAATAATATTTAATCTTGTGATATTTTAAACCAACCGTCCAGAATAGCGGTATCCTGATTAAGTCAAATTCAAATATATCAGCCATAAGGCGGAACAGAAATATAAACTTAAACCAACCGACCAGTATGGCGGTATCCTCATTAAGTCAAGATTAACCAATTTAAATTGAATAACCAACGTCCAGAATGGCGGTATCCTTTATTAATTCAGATTTTAAGTAGTTTATATATTATTTTAAAGGGAGATTAATCTAAATAGCAAAGTAAAAGTATTACCTCATTACCTCAGCATAGAGAAGTTACCCCCTCATAGATGGATAGAATTACTACTACAAAGCGTAAATAAAACTGAATAAAAGAAGCAAATAAGAAGAACTCTCTTTTATTTATAAGGATTTCAGAGGAAGAGGTACATTTGAAACTAAAAATTCGAAATCTATTTATAGGCAAAAAAAATCTAATTTTTATTATTATTTTTCTGATTTTTATTTTTTTATTATTTTATTTTAATTTTTTTTTTGGATCGCTGAATTTTCGACACGTGGCATGGTGTGCTAAAAAAGACGGCTCGTTGAATTTTTGACACATGGCATGGTGGTGCAATTACCAAAATACCCTCGGTGTCAGGACGCCCAAAAGTACCAAAATACCATTTTCGCCAAATTTCACAGTTTTGCTCCAAATCACCTCCAGAATGTCCTGAAACTTTATTTTGGTGTCGGGATGCCCAAATTACCAAAATTTATGTCGGGACGTCCAAAATTACCAAAATACCTTTTTGCCAAATTTCACCAAATTTCACAGTTTTGCTCCAAATTACCTCCAGAATATCCTGAAACTTTATTTATCTACAAAATAACACAAAAACATCAAAATATTCACAAAACTCAAGAAACTATACAAAATATTAAGTTTTATAAGTGGGAAATAGTGATAGTTTTGTCACTCATCAGTTATTTTCATCAGATTTCGTACCTAATTGTCCCTAGTAGCTATTCCTTCGTATGATAAACCTGATTGTTTCTATGCATTATGCAAGATTGTGTAGGTGTTGTTCATTGTATTCCCCACATGTATGAGTATAATGTGTTTATTAACTTGTATGTTTGCCATGTGTTAATCTTTATGTATGCAAATTGAGACATAGATTACATACTAATAGGTTGTATGCAAATTCGATATGTTACATGTAAATTTAGATGAACTTGTTGATGTATGCATGTGAATTTAGAAGCATGATACTCTTGGAAATAAGTGTTACTTAAACTTGATTAAATTATTACATAAATCCTTTCATTACAAGTGACATAAGTAAGGGACCATTCTGAACCCAACGGTTTGAGGTCTTCCCTTGCGAGGGGTGAGTGCGGCCTAAAATCTCATTTTCCTGGTTCACACCAGGTGGCGACTCCATTATTCTCCGGTTTAGTCCCCCGTGGCTACTCCGTACTCCCGACCTGGCCGCGAGCCCGGGACAGCATGTGTCGTCCAGTTTCTGTGTCCACAGTCTGGCGACACCACTAGGGATAGAGAATCGGCCCCGAAATATTGTCTTGTAATGTTTGAATTTATGTTCTAATTGACCATGTCTATAGTGGATAAAATGAGGGTTTAATCAAGGGCATCTTAAGGCTAGGTAATGGTTGGTGTCTTTCTTCATTCACTACCTTCCTAGAAGGAAAAGCTGTGAAGGCATCTATATGGCCATCTACCCTTAGCCTATTGTGATGGACTAATTTGGAGGACTTGTTGTTTATTCCTGTCACCAAGCGATAAGAGCCTAAGAGGCTAGGGTACTTAAGAGAGCCTCGCTCCACCCTCCCTCTGGGGAATCTACAACCGAAAATCCATTTGACAGTAAGTCACACACCATAGCTCATTGGCACGTACCTTAGTGTATAAAAAAGGGTGCTCACTTGGTCGCTCGAACCCTTGATTAGGGAGACCTAGTTGTGGGCCATCCTTCGTCAGTGAGAGCCTTTGTCTACGTTCTTGCGAACCCACCCATAGACCGGGTTTGTATGGTTAAAGTAACAATTATTTCCTTGAATATGTGCTTGTGGACCATCCTCATTTGGATGCAGTTGGACTATTGTCAGAAATACGGACTTGCTGGGCCATTTAAATTGGGGCGAGTTCGTACTTTATGACTACTAGGCCCAAAGCTTCTGAAATGTTGATGGGCCATTACGTAGAAATTATTACTTTATGTTTGCATTATCTTTTATGCTTGTGTTTGGGAACATCATCGTTTGGATCCATTTGGACCATTTGTCATGGGATATGGGCTTGTTGGGCCATTTAAACTGGGACAAGAACGTATTTTATGACGATTGGGCCAAAAGCTTCTAAGTGTTGATGGGCCACTTTGTGCTTGTGTTCGGAACATTACCATTTGGATTTAGTTGGGCTCCTTGCCATAAGATATGAACTTGTTGGGCCATTTAAACTGGGACGAGTTCACTCCTATGACAGTTAACCCGAAAGTTTCTAAAATGATAACGGGCCGATTTGTTTGAGAATTTTAGTTAATGTAGTATCTTATATATGTTACATGCATCTCATGCACCTCATACATACATATATCATGTTAACACCATCTATGTCTTAAAAAGACATCATAGATACCGTTTGGGTTAGAGAAGGGACAAGGCTCATTAAAAGAACAGTAACAGTCATGAGTGAATCTGGTAATGAGGATCCGTATGGATCAGTTAGAGAATAGTCTCGCCAAGGTCACTGAACAGTTGCAAGCTTTGACTACTGCTGTGGCTGGTATGGACTGTGGCCGTGCTGGGGGAAATTTCTGAGAATGTGAGGCGTGAGGAGCCTCTGAATCGGTTGGGGGATGATATCCCCACTTTTGATGATGATATGGCAGAGTATGCAGCAGGCAGAGTATCTGGGTCTCATGCAGAGTTACAGAAACTTCGGGATCAGGTTGAGTCAGTTACCCGCAAGATGAGGGGTAAGAATGAGGATTTGCTGGATTATGACACACTGACTTTCGAGGAACAGTTGTCGGCACAGTTCAAGATGCCTGATATGGCTAAGTTTAACGGGAATGGGGATCCAAGGGTGCATCTCTCGACAGTTTGTATCAGTCATGAGTTCAGTTGGCCTGTCTCAGCGCCAAGTGCAGAAAATGTTTGGAATGTCGCTCGAGGGAGCTCCCGTGGTGTGGTACCACAGTTTGGAGAAGAAAGTGAAGGAAGATTGGAGGGAGTTGGCGGATGCCTTCCTGAAGCAGTATGTCACTGACCTAGAGATCGATCTGTCACTCCGTGATCTGGAGAATGTTAAGCGGAAAACGGAGGAGAGTTTTAAGGGGTATGTGGACCGATGGAGGGGTCAGTTGTTGAAGATGCAGACTATGCCTTCAGAGAAGGATCAGATTAAGATGATTATCAAGGGCACCAAGCCCTCCATTTACAGCAAGTTGAGGAGGATGACCTCCATGATTGCAGACTTTCGGCAGTTGAGGGAAACTGTCATGGATATTGAAGAAGAAGAGGCCGAGAATAGAAAAATTCTATGGTCTAACAGGAGGCCCATTGGGGGAACATCGGGAACAAAGCCCGTTTCTGCTGAGATTGCCACTATCCGGAACCGGCGATTTTCCAACTTGGGAAGGCCCCTGTCCAAGGTGCTAGAGAAATTGAAGAGGCAAAGGCTCTTAAAACCTTTGGAAGCCAAACCATTACCCAATCCCCTACCATCATATTATAACCTAAGCCTTTACTGTCACTTTCACCAACAAAAGGGCCATGACACTGACAATTGCGCCCGACTCCGCCATGAAATCCAAGACCTGATAGACTCCAAGAAAATACCTGACCCAGAAACAGAACAGCCTGACACACACAGAAACCCCTTACCCAATTACCGTGCGTACCACCACCAGCCTATATGATCAATTCTGGCCTCCCAGAAGACCTTATCCTAAAATCCTTTCACCCTCAAGCCTTTTGCCTGGGAATCTGGGATAGCACTAGTGAAGAGATGAGACTGAGCAGGGGAAAAACTTTTGGCTTGATTTCTCTAGCAGTGATGAGGAAGAAGTAAGGGAATGATGTGCAGTGGTCATTTTTACAATGATATGGCAGAAAGGGTAATGAAGTTTTGACAGATGGTAGAGAAGTGGTTGAGACTGCAGAAAATACTGAGGGGGATATAGTGCTGAGGCAATTGAGGAAGACTATAGCACAAGTGAGTATCTGGGAACTTATGTGCATCTCGGGAGCATAGGCAAGCCATGGTTGAGGGCTTGAGCAAGATTGTGGTACCGGAAGACGCCAACCCCGCAATGTTTGTTGGGTCGGTTCAGAAGGAAGCTTTGCAGATATCTTTATGAGAATGAACTCCCGGGGGAGAAGGAAAGAAATATAATAGGCCTCTATTTATCAGGGCCGAGGTGAGGGGCAAGAGAACTTCATGTGTGATGGTGGATGACGGTTCGTCCATCAATGTGTGCCCGCTGAAAATTCTGGCGAGATTGGGTATGAAAGCAACAGACTTGGACCCCTCAGCATGACTATTAAGGCTTATGATGACAGTAAAATGGGAGTTGAGGGTACTTTTGTGGCTATGGTCAAGGTAGGCCCTATTGAAGATGAAGTTGAGTTTACAGTGCTGGACATCCCAGCACTTTTTCCTTGTTGTTGGGAAGGCCTTGGTTTCACAAACTTGGGGTGTGCCTTCCACTTTACATCAGATGATCAAGTTCCCGTATGAGGGAGAATTGTTACTATCGGGATGAGTTAGATAATGTCGGGCGCTGCATGGAGAGACAACCTTTCACGAGGTTTCAGTGTGTCAGCTACTTTTGAGGAGTGGGTGGATCCTATGGTGGCTAGGATTATGGAGGAGAAAATGAAGTTTGAGCCGGGTAAATGTTCAAAATTACCAGATTTCAGAGGACAGACTACTCGGAAAGGTTTGGGGTACAAGTCTGATGAAGAAAAGCCAAAGGTCAAGAAAAAGGCCTGAAACTGATGGAATGTTTTGTGAAAGCTTCAGGATATCAAGGGGAGCCTGAACCTGTGGAAGATAATGGAATTGTGGTACCTGGGTTTGAGATCTTCCAGGATATGTTGGGTAAGAAGCTGATAGTTGAAGAAATTGTGGGGAAAGAAGAAGAGAATTGGGAGGAAGAACTACTGAAGTTAGAGAGTCTGACTCTGGGAGAGAGACGAAAAGCCTGAGGAAGACCTGATTGCAGAGGAAAGAGTGTCTATAGATGATGAAGACATTCACCTTCCTGATTTGTTTGAATGTACTTCCGCATTATCCAATAATAAAGACATTTCTTTTGCTTACTTGCCTGAGTCATTTCCATTTACTCTGCACGAATCAAGCATATTTGACATCAGTTCAGCCAGAACTTGCATTTAACCTTGGGTACACTTGAGAACCCCAAAGAAATTCTGATTGCAAGTGAAGTAACCTCCGAAGAGAGGGAGAAACTAGAAGAAGTGTTGGTCAAATATGCCAAAGTGTTTGCTTGGTCCTATGAGGACAAGCCAGGGGTAGACAGATACATTGCCCAACACACAATACCAACTTATCCGAATATGAGGCCAGTAAGACAGAAGCTCCCTGACGATGAGACCAGAATGGGCTGAGAAAGTCAGAGATGAAGTTAAGAAACAGATAGATGTGGGTTCCTGGAAGTATTAAAGTATCCTGAGTGGTTGGCTAACATAGTACCACGGTGCCAAAGAAAGATGGGAAGGTCAGAATGTGTGTAGACTACAGAGATCTCAACAAGGCTTGTCGAAAAAATGATTTTCCTCTGCCGCATATAGATGTTCTGGTTGATAGTGCGGCTTTATCTGCCATGTATTCATTTGCAGATGGATTTTCAGGTTACAATCAGGTTCTCATGGCTGAGGTAGACAAACACAAGACTCAAGCTGCATTTGTTACTGAGTGGGGTACTTATTGTTACAAGGGTAATGCCGTTTAGGCTCAAGAATGCAGGAGCTACTTATCAACGGATGGCCACTACACTTTTCCATGACTTGATGCACAAAGAGATTGAGGTGTATGTGGATGACATGATGGTGAAATCAGAGACAAGAGTTGGGCATATTGAAGCACTGGAAAGGTTCCTTCAGAGAGTTGACAGATACAACCATGCGGCTTAATCCCAAGAAATGTGTGTTTGGGTGACATCAGGAAAGTTGCTTGGTCATACAGTGGGAATGGGCGGAATAGAGGTAGACTCCGAAAAGATCAAGGCAATCATAGAAATGCCTGCACCGAAGACAGAAAAAGAAGTCAGAGCATTCTTGGGGAAGATTCAGTACATCAGTCGGTTCATTGCCAAGTTGACATCAGTATGTGAGCTATCTTCAAACTGTTGAGAAAAGATCAGCCAGTGAGATAGAATGAACAGTCGTCAGACAGCCTTCGACAAAATCAGAGAGTAGTTGGTAAAGCCTCCTGTATTGAAACCTCCGAGACCGGGCAGACCTTTGATATTGTATTTGGCTATAGAATCAGAAGCACTGGGGGCAATGATGGTACAGGCTGATGAGACAGGGGTTAGAACATGCAGTCTATTATCTGAGTAAGAAGATGCTCCCGTATGAGGCTCGATATCAGGAAGTTGAGAAGATCTGTCTTGCAATGGTATGGGCTTCCAGAAAATACGGCATTTTTCCAGTCATACAAGATCCAGGTAGTGGCAAAGGAAAATCCTCTGAAGTATCTTCAATCGGTGCCTTCACTAGTGGGAAAATTGGGCAGATGGTTGGTATTGTTGACAGAGTTTGACATTGAGTATCTCACCTCCAAGGTGATCAAAGGGCGAGTAGTAGCAGAGTTTCTGGCATTGCAATCGGTTGAGGGGGATCAGTATAAGTTTGAATTTCCAGATGAAGAGATCCAAGCAATAACAGTTCAGAGATGGAAGATGTATTTTGACGGAGCAGTGAACTATAAGGGAGCCGGAATTGGAATCGTGATAGTAACCCCCGAGGGAGAGACTTTGCCTTTGGCCAAGAGGTTGACATTCAGAGTGACTAACAACATGGCCGAGTATGGAGCATGTGCTTTTGGTTTGACGGCATTGATAGCCTTGAAGGCCGGGAGTGTGGAAGTTTACGGAGATTCTATGTTGGTGGTCCAGCAGATGCGAGGAGAATGGGAATTGAAAGAAGAACGGTTGAAACCTTACATTTTTCACCTCAGAAATTGGCACAGGTTATCCCGAGTGTAAGTTTCAGCACTTACCGAGAGAAGAGAATCAGATGGCAGATGCATTGGCTACACTTGCAGCAACTTGGGAAAATCCAGAAAAGTTAGTGATGAGACCGTTGATACTAACAACAGCGAGCATACATGTTTATGAGATAGAAAGAATTCTGGAAGTTGAGGTCGACGATGGTAAACCTTGGTATTATGACATTCAGAGGTATCTGGAACATGGTGAACTCCCGAAGGGGCATGCAGAAAAGACAGAATAGCCATTCGGAAGTTAGCTTCCCAGTATGTGATTTTGAAAGGGGAACTGTACAAGAGGCAAGCAAACGGTTTCAGTTGAAGTGTTTGAGAAATGAAGAGCTCAGCATGTAATGGAAGAAATACACGCCGAGGGTATGTGGTCCGCACATGAACGGGTTGAATCTGTCCCGCAAGATAGTGAGACAAGGTTTTTATTGGTCAACCATGGAAACAGACTGGCGAATATGGTAAAGCACTGTCATGACTGTCAAGCACATGGTAATTTGAATCACTTACCGCACACAGAGTTGCACGGGCTGTCAGAGCCGTGGCATTTTTCAGCATGGGGAATTGACATGATTGGAGAAATTCGACCGAATGCATCGAATGGGCATCGCTTCATAGTAGTGGCAGTAGATTACTTCTCGAAGTGGGTGGAAGCCGAATCATTCCGTAATGTTACAGCAAAACATATGGCAAAGTTTATAGCTCGGAACCTCATTTGTCGGTATGGTATGTCGCATCATGTAGTGACAGACAACGGAGTTCAGTTTCAAGGATAGGCGAAGGCAATGTTACAGAGGTACGGGATAGGCCACCACAAGTCATCACCGTACAGGCCGCAGGCAAATGAGGCAGTTGAGGCAGCCAACAAGACTATAAAGATGATTTTAGCCAAGATGACGGAAAATTGCAGAGATTGGGCCGAGAAAATTACCGTATGCTTTGTGGGGGTACAGAACATCAGTAAGAACAGCAACATGGCCACACCTTACTCTTTGGTCTATGGAATGGAAGCAGTATTGCCAGTAGAAGTGGAAATACAGTCCATGAGGGTACTAGCAGAGGCAGAATTACCAGAACAGGAGTGGGCCGCACAAAGGTTTGACCAGTTAGCACTATTGGATGAGAAGAGAACGAAGTCTTTGTATCACATGCAGTTGTATCAGAAGAGACTGGCCCGAGCATTCAACAAGAAAGTACGCCCCACCTAGATCAGGAATGGTGATTTGGTACTTAAGCAGTCGAGGCTGTCGACGACAGATCCGAGAGGAAAATTCATACCTAACTGGGAAGGACCTTACATAGTGCAGAAGGTAATGGGAAATGGAGCAGTGAAGCTATCAGACTTGGAGGGGAACGAGTTCACCGAGCCGATCAACGTAGACAGATTGAAGCAATACTTTGCCTGAGAAGAGAAGACCGAGCAGTCACCACGGGAATTGGCAGGACACCTAACCCAACGGAATAAGAAAATCATTCATGAATACTACATGTAACATTGCATTCTCTTCGTGTTTGTTTTTGTTTTGTGTTCGCAGGTTCGAAGAAAGGAGAAAGCGGCAGAAATGAGCCAAGCAGCGTCAGCGCAATTCAATTTTTGGGATGAGTCCCAAAGGGCGAGGCCCATATCAGCTGGGGGCGAGGCCCATATCATATCGGCTTGGGGGCGAGGCCCATATCAGCTTGAGGGCGAGGCCCCCGTTGTCAGTTGTAGTTCCGGGTCGAGGTGCCCAGGGTCGAGGTGCCCCCGTTGTCAGTTGTAGTTCCGGGTCGAGGTGCCCACTACATCATCAGTTCGAGGGCGAGGTCCCTATTGTCAGCGGTGTTGGGTCGAGGTGCCCAGGGTCGAGGTGCCCCCGTTGTCAGTTGTAGTTCCGGGTCGAGGTGCCCAGGGTCGAGGTGCCCACTACATCATCAGTTCGAGGGCGAGGTCCCTATTGTCAGCGGTGTTGGGTCGAGGTGCCCCCGTTGTCGGTTGCAGTTATTGGGATGCATCCCAGGATCGAGGTCCACTGCAGCACCAACTCAGCTCAAGGCAGCAGCCGAGCCAGGTAAGTGAAAATGCATTGCATAACTTTGATAGGATTGTTCAAAGTCACACACACTGCACAAGTCCCATCAAAGTGGGGGCGACTGTAGGCATTGCATTTTCGCATGTGAAACCCGATGATGAGTCTCAGTTGGAGGCACTACCTTTTTAGCTAATGATATTGCGGGAAATGGAGGTCGGAAGGGGAAATTCAGAATAAGTACGTCATCAGATTCATTTCGCAAGTTCACTGTCTTCGTTAGTGCTGCGTTCGTTACTTCGTTCGAAAGTCAAGCAGATTGCGGACGTTCGTGTAGCGTTCGAATGGGCGTTCGAACGGCGTCGGTATTTTGGTTTTGCTGCTAGCCTCACACCCCAGCCCAATTAGCCCCCCAAAGCCCATAAAACACATCCCAATTAATAAAACACATTTAAAACACATGGGAAATTAAATTAAATATTAATTAGATAATGTAATTAAATAAAATAATTAATTAAGTCATATACAAATTAAATAAAACATAATATAATCATACCTAATTAAAACAAATCAAATATATTAACTTCCTAACTTAACAAAATCACATACTAAATTAAAAAGATGTCATGCCTAATTATAATCAATCATAACAAATTAAATATTTTGTATTCCTAATCTAGCCAAGATTTGTCCCCCCTCAATCTAATCATTTCCTTGTTGAATACCAAATCAAATCCTCATTTTAATGCCAAAATCCCTTCCTTGTGAGACAAGGAGTAGCCCTAACCTTTCTCTATATAAACAACCCCTAACCAAGACATGCACTCCCCTAGCTAATACACAAGACTTACACAAAAATCACAACACCAAGAGCCCTAGCCACTCACGGCAATAGCAAGAAGAAAAACACAAATAATTCTCTTCACCTCCCCCACTCCACAACCGAAAACAGCAGCCCCTAAACCTCCACACATCACCGAAAATACACCCCCAAACAGCAGCCCCTTTCCACCGAAAACAGCAGCCCCTACACCTCCTAAAACACTCCTGAACAGTAGCCCAAATCACCCCCAAAACAGCAGCCAAATCCTCTTAAATCAGTCCCTAAAATCCTCAAAACAGTAACATAAAAAACTGCATTTATAATCCTTAAAATAATCACACAAGACTACACTAAACCAACAAAAAACACTCGGAACAGTCCGTTGAAACGCCAAAACAGTGACCTGAACAGTGAGCAGAAAATACATAGGAAACATCAACAAAACAGAGGCCGAACAGCAGCAGAACGGAGGCCGAACAACAAGCAAAACAGCAAAACAGTGATCTAGGATGCTAAACCAGTGAAACAGAGAAGTTGAGGAGCTTTATCCTTCCGACGTCCCTGAAACGCAAGCCTGAAAGTTGGCAAAAAAGGTTAGACCTGAGGGAATTTTCCACATTCATTTTCTGTTTTATTTTCATTATTTATTGAGTATTGTTCGCATGATTGTTATGCTAAAGTGCATGTTGTGGCCCTTGAGTAGATAAATATGCATGTATCATGAAATATTGTATGTTGTGGACTTGGAATAAAATAAAAGATGTGTAAACTCTCGCGGTATATCGGATGGAAACCCGGACATAAATTTCATAGCCGATTCCGAATGGACGGTAGTATGATCTGTACTCAGGATACAATTCCACGTACCGCTTGAGTAAACGGTGCCCTCTTTTGTTTTATGTTGCTTCGGTTTATTTATTTTCTGTTATTTGAATTTTGTATGTTACTTTTGTATGCATGATACAATCGAGCGCATGGGCTTAGTAAGTGCGATGAAAGGTCCTATATTCTGAGGGGTTGAAATCCTTTACCACGATGCTTTGCCGCGCCGGTTGATGTGTGTTCGGTTGAATGCAAGATACGTTCAATCGGGCATACTAAGTTTGATATTATTGTTTCTTTATTCTTTGTATGCATGATTCAATCGAGCGCATGGGCTTAGTAAGTCGGATTAAAGGTACCCTATTTGGAGGGGTTAAAATCCTTTACCACGATGCTTCGCCGCGCCGGTTGATGTGTGTTTGGTTGAATGCAAGATACGTTTAATCGGGTACACTAAGTTTGATATTATTGTTTCTTTATTCTTTATATGCATGATACGATCGAGTGCATGGGCTTAGTAAGTCGGATTAAAGGTCCCATATTTGGAGGGGTTAAAATCATTTACCACGATGCTTTGCCGCGCCGGTTGGTGTATATTCGATTGGATGTTAGATGAGTTCAATCAGATACGTGAGGTCCCACATTGTGGATTTGTTTGCCTATGAATGTGTTGCATGCATCAGGTCTGGTTCCGTTCGAACGCGTTCTCGAACTCCACACGAACGCGAACCTTCTGTTTACCGTTCGAACGCGTTCTCGAACGTAACGCGAACGCGCACGCATTTTCTTAGTTTCATCATGCATCATGTCTGGTTCCGTTCGAACGCGTTCTCGAACGCTATACGAACGTGAACCTTCTGTTTATCGTTCGAACGCGTTATCAAACGCTACGCGAACGCGCACGCATCTTCTTAGTGTTTCATGCATCATGTATGGCTCCGTTCGAACGCGTTCTCGAACGCTATACGAACGCGAGCCTTATGTTCACCGTTCGAACGCGTTCTCGAACGCTATGCGAACGCGCACCTACTGAACTGAGTTATTTTCATCAGATTTCGTACCTAATTGTCCCTAGTAGCCGTTCCTTCGTATGATAAACCTGATTGTTTCTATGCATTATGCAAGATTGTGTAGGTGTCGTTCATCTGTATTCCCCACATGTATGAGTATAATGTGTTTATTAACTTGTATGCTTGTCGTGTGTTAATTTTTATGTATGCAAATTGAGACATAGATTACATACTAATAGGCTGTATGCAAATTCGGATATGTGTTACATGTAAATTTAGATGAACTTGTTGATGTATGCATGTGAATTTAGAAGCATGATACTCTTGGAAATAAGTGTTACTTAAACTTGATTGAATTATTACATAAATCCTTTCATTACAAGTGACATAAGTAAGGGACCATTCCGAACCCAACGGTTTGAGGTCTTCCCTTACGAGGGGTGAGTGCGGCCTTAAATCTCATTTTCCTGGTTCACACCAAGTGGCGACTCCATTATTCTCCGGTTTAGTCCCCCGTGGCTACTCCGTACTCCCGACCGGGCCGCGAGCCCGGGACAGCATGCGTCGTCCAGTTTCTGTGTCCCACACCACTGATGTTGTTGCTTCCTGAATCGAGTCTCCTAAAAGCATATACAAGTTTGCTGAGATATTTTCCGCTTCAAGACTATAAGTACTCATTTCACCTTTTTTAATACCTCGTTTTCAACAACGGTCTTGTATCCGAGGTCATCTAACTGTCCAACTGACAGAAGATTTTTCTTCATTCCCACAACATGTCGAACATCTTGTACAGTGCGAATAGTACTATCGTACATCTTTATTTTGATGGCTCCAATCCCAATAATTTTCAAGGCATGATCATTACTGTAGGCATTGCATTTTTACACATTAGCCCAATGAGGAGTCTCGTATGGAGGCAACTACTTCTTTAGTCATGAAAGTCACGGGAAACGGACGTTGGAAGGGTAAAGTTGGAAAATAGAATTTTGGATGGATTTAATCTCGTTGTTTAGCTTCGGCTGCTTGTTGGACTTCCGTTTCAAAGCTCACCTTAGGCCCAAAACTCCCATAGACCACATACCTAACCCAAACCAAGCCCAAATAGCCAAGTCAAACCAAGTCAAACCAAATCCATGCCCAAAAGATGTGATTCACGCCCAAAGCCTCTTTATTTAGGTATATGTATATTTATCACATGTTTAAATCTTGTTAAATCCTTACCTAAATAAAAGAAATCAAATCAAATCATTACCAAATCAAATCCAATCCCAAATCCTATTTAGGAGATGCATTCCTTATTAGAAATCAATTAGGAGATTCCTTCCTAATCTAATTAGGAAAGTCTTCTCTCTTTGCCTATAAAAAGAGGCTTTCACCCCTCATTCAAAACCTTGGCTGGCTAGCTCATACATCTCTCTCACACACGGCAATTACAAACAAAAGAAACTAAAACAAACCAGAAAACCCTAATTCACGTCCCTTACCTCTCAGCCTCCTCTCCCTTTAAACCTCCAATCACAGCAACTTCATAGAACCCTTGACCCTTGCTCTCATTCACTCCTCTCAGCCAATTCACGCTGCCCTCCACTCAGCCAAATCACGCCTCACCAGCCCTCAACAAACACGCCTCACCAGCCTTCAGCGCACCTGCCACCTAGCCCCATAAGCCTGCGCACCATAAACCAAATAACTCCACCATCTCACCACCTGCACGCCACAACACCCATGCTCACGAACCAGCCACCCTTCTCAGCCATGACGTGATCAAATGAAAAATAAATACACTCATTCAGCCTTAAATCCCACATACCCCTTCACTTCAGCGCACGAGCAGCCCCTCCCTTCACTTCAGCGCATAAGCGCCACTTACCCCTAAACTACTCAACGCATATTGCACACACAGCCCACGTAACAAGCACCCAATCACGCACACTCAGCAACCAAAATTGATCACTTGGCAGCCGCGAAAATAAGCCTGAAATTGCCCAGAAACTGCCCAGTAAACTGCCCAGAAACTGTCCAAAAACCACCAAAACAGTCCACTAAACGCCTGAAACAGCGACCTGAAATAGAACAGCGAAACAGCAGCAAAACGGATTTAAAACAGCAGCCCAAGCATCAAAACAACGAGGGAAAACGTTGAGTAGACGAGTTGGAAAAGCATCGGATCAATCTCTCTTCCCACGGACGTGTAACGCCCTTTCTTAGACGGCAAAAGAGGTTAGACCTGAGGGCACCTTTTTACTTATCTTCTTTATCTTTGTTTTATTTATTTGGATATATGATTGCATGAGAGTCGTTTAAAGCATGATGTGATTGTTGGATGAGTGGGATATGTGTTCCCTTTTGTGGTATATCGGATGGAAACCCGGACGTAAATTCCATAACCGATTCCGAATGGACGGTAGTATGGTCTGCACTCGGGATACAATGCCACGTACCACTTAAGATACACGTATCTCGTCTCATCCTAACTTGTATTTGAGCATGTTATAGACTTTAGGTTATTTGTTTATTATTTAAAGCATGGTTTAATTTAGTTTGTTATTTATTTGTTAAAGCATGTTTAGGTTGTTCATTATGCATGTTCTTAGTTTATGATGCGTTTGGGTAATGATTTATGCATGTTAATTTAATGGTTCAATATGCTTGTTGTGTTACATTGCGTGGAATTATTTGGATGAAATCATGTTAGATCTAAGTACCCTTGAGCATGATTATTGAGTAGACTTGGTTAATTCATTGCACAAATTATATCATCACAAGTGACATAAGTAAGGGACCATTCCGAACCCAACGGTTTGAGGTCTTCCCTTGCGAGGGGTGAGTGCGGCCTTAAATCTTTGTCCCGGTTCACACCGGGTGGCGACTCTATGTTATTTCGTATTCTCAAATAGGCCGCGAGCCTAGAAACAGCGTCGCCCAGGTTCTGTTGTCTACAATTGCCTAGAAAAACCGATCCTCCATAGACAGGTTCATAATGACAGAACCATTCTCTCCTAAAGTTGTAGCATTTAACATTCTTCTTACTTTTTGATTTCGATTTGCCATGGTTTTGACTCCCACTTGAGCCACGTTCCATTGATCCCCCTCTTGTCACTAATATTTCTACTTGTTTCGAACTAGATGATCTGTCTTCCTTATTTTTACTCCTAGACTCTTCTTCCAGAGCAGCAGTTACAACTTCGTCAAATACTGGATTGCCAATGATAACATTATTTGTCAAGTTGATGATAAGTTGATCATACGAAGAAGACATACTTTGGAGTAGAATCTATGCACGTTCATTTATTGATATACTATAATTCAACACAGTGAGTTTGGAAAATAGTGTATTCAAGTTGTTGATGTGATCCGTCATGGATGTGGACTTACTCATTCGAATAGTGTAAAGTCTCATCTTCAAGAAGATCTTGTTGTGTAGTAACTTGACCTCGTACAATTTAGTAAGTGCATCCCAAATATCTTTTGCAGTCTTCTTCTCTGCAACATTGGATAACACAGAATTTGCTAAGGCATGAAGAAAATAATGGGTTGAGAATGAGATGAAGAAAATAATGAAATTAAACCTCTATTTATAGGCATGAAATTCAATGTGCAAATAGTGAATTTTATTCTTTTATTATTTTTAAGTATGTGGGACCCACCCAAAATTTAATATGTTTTTATTTTTCTATCACACCTTTCGGTGCTGACTTTCAGCATCGAAATGTGCAATTTGCTCAACATATGAGTGACACGATACCACCAATCAATCATGTATTAAATATAACTATTTTTTATTTAATTATTTTTTTTTATTTTAACATGTGTGACATTATATTATTGGATTGATACATGAATTACATAATACCATCATTATATAGTAAAAAATTTCCCGATTAAGATACCTAAAACAAAATTTGTAATATCTCTTTTATTTCTTTATGATTACACATGGCATTATGTTGATAAGAACCAAGTCACCTTCAATTGACAAAATAATGAATAATGTTATCGAATTTCGAAGATAATTCTTTTGTTCAATTATCAACAAATTCTTATTCAACCAGCCAAATAGCAATAGATTGAAATTCCTTCAAGGGAAAAAGCAAATTACATCAAACTTCACCGCTAGCATACCAAGAGCTTAATCATTGCAGCTATCAAGAAACTATTATTCTTCAAATAATTATATTCCTCCTGCATGATACCATTAGAAATAATTTGATGGGGTAGGGCCCTCTATTTCCCTCTATTCTTATTATTATTATAATATTATCATTTTAATGTGGAATTTTATAGTCTTGATAGTAAACCAAATAATATATACATTATACAAGAACTCTCCTATATTAAAAACCTACCGAGAAAATTGGAACTAGGGCAACAGACAAGCTATTGCAGCAGTGTATGTTTTGTTGTGATGATTAAAGGGCACACATGTGAACAGAGTACACAGTGATAGATTTGTTTGTTTGGAATGGAGACAATATAATAATCCTACAGGAATGAAACGCTTATATAATATCCCCATTTGCTCCAACATACATCAGATATCTCAGCACACGAGACTTTACAGATTATGGGTTCTGAAAATGATTCAATATGTACTCAGTCAGTCTTATTTTTTTTACAAAGAAACGGTTTCTGCTACTCGAACTGTAATCTTACCGTTAATATAATTAATAGGGTTACTATCATTTCATTAATTTATAAATTGAGAAATAACAAATAAATACAAGAAGTATCGATGTACATTTTACTACTATATTTTTACAAAAATATTTTACTACAATACCTTATATTTTACTTTTATATCCTTACAAAAATTTTATATTTTACTAATATATCTTCACAGTAGCAGAATGTTACACTTCAATACTTCTTGCAGTAAAATATTATTTCCCAATACTTTTTATAATAAAATATAAGGTATTAATAGTATAATATAAATTTTATAAAAATATAATAGTAAAATGTTATATCACAATACTTCATTTATTTTTTTAATTATGTCTCAATTTTTAAAATAGTGAAATAATAATAATAACTCTAATTAATAATATCTCTTGAGTTGAAACAAGAGGTCGAGTGTTCGAACGACGCTCATATAGGCAAGGAGAGGTTTTAGTTAGCAAAAACCTATATTTAAATAATAATAAAAATTGCATAATCAGCCTAAGGAAGCATACTAATTTGTATAGAAACCTAGCTATCAGTCTAGCTCATAATGAGTTTAAGTTAAGTTGAGGAGATTATATCAACTTGGTGTAGAAAAGTGACTGTATTAATAATATAATCATTGAGTAACATTCAACTCTTGAACTAATTTTTGAACATGAATCAGTCTCATGATCTTCTATATGATATCAGAATCTAACTCACTCAATGAGCTGCTTACTAATACTATAAGTCATGTGAAATCTTCAACTATTGAATTAGTTTTAAAGTACGAGTTAGCTCCATCAGCTCCTAGTTATAAGTTCCGACGATTCTCTAATGTCAGTGATATTTGACAAAAAAATTAAGTACTGAACAGATATGGGATAATATATATGTCATTGAAACTATATACATACATATATAGTAGATCACTGCAATTTTTTTTTCTCTTTGAATGTGAATGATATAATTTTGACAGTATCTGATTCTGCTGGTTGATGAAGTGAACTTGAGAGGTACATGATGTGCCAATAATATTCTTGCCCACTTCTTTGGGAAGGAACAAAGTATAGAGAGTGAGAGTGAGAGTGAATATCCAAAAACATCAATAATTTTTTATTGCTTATAAAAACAATAAAAAAATTACGAAAATGATCTTTGCTTATTCACGGGGCCGGGTTATGCTATTATTTCTCTTTCTCTCGCCGTCACTCTTTTTGTCTCCTCTCTCATGCAAAATTCCTCGATCGCGTTAATTTATATATATGTCCTGATACATAGCTACCTGTTCACAGATTCTCCATTTCTCTTCTTTCTTTGTAATTCTACAATTTCTTTTTTATTTTATTTTTTTTCTAAACTACAAACTGTGAAAAAATAAAAATAAAACTATCGTACTTTTAAGTTATTTTTCAAATCCGACTTATAGAATGAGTCTTCTATACAGGTTTTTTTTTTTTTTTTTTTTTTTTTTTTTTTTTTAAGAAATAGAGCAATAACTTATGAATTCTTATATTTTAATATTTTTCAAATAACGACATAATTTTCTATATTTATTAAATAGGTTCATAATTTTCTATTTAGTTCTAGTTTATACGTAGACCTGGTCATGATTCGGTTCAATTTCAGAACAGAAAACCGGTTCGGTTATAGTTCCAGTTTTTGGAATCATAGAACCGGACCGAACTGGAAAAATCGGTTCGGTCCTTTAATTTTTGGGGGGAAAATTGGTTTGGTTTCAGTTCTGAACCGAACCGGAACGGACCGAACTTTAAGGTTCTAGTTTCAAATTATGTGGAACTGTAATCGAACCGAAACCATTTCTGTTCGGTTCCGATTTTGGAACCGGATCCGGATGAAACAGTAACCTTACAGTTCCATCTGATTCGGTTCCGGTTCCTAATCAAAATCGTGACCGAGTCTGATTTCAAGTTCAACTCCGGACCACTCATATTGCCCGGTGAGATTTTACCATATAAAATAACTGAAACCCACAAATTTAATGAATACTCTTGGGTTATTTGTTCGCGAACCCTTGACATTTTCAGAACCTAAGGTGATTTTACTTTTTAAGACCATTGATCATATCATAATAGTATAATAAAAAAAATTAGGACTCTTGACTATTAAGTTATTTTAGGACTATAAAAAAATCCAGGAACTTGGGTGAAAAGGTTCTTGTTATAGTTGTAATTTGGTCATTTGGGTTAGGGACTTGTTTGATATTAAATGACAAAACTATGACCTTATAAAATTTTGGAAACCAAGGGTCTAGACCGGCCATGGTTCCGATTCGGAACCGAAATCGAACCGGATGGAACCATAAGGTTACGATTCTATCCGATTTCAGTTCCAAAACCGGAACCGAACCGAACCCCAAAACAGCTCGGTTACGGTTCCATAAAATTTGGAACCGTAACCTTAAGGATCGGTTCGGAACCAGAACCGAACCAAATTTTTTTATTTTTTCCCTTAAAAATAGAGAATCGAACGAAACCGAACCAAATTTTTCGGTTCGGTTCAGTTCTACAGTTCCAAAAAATTAGAACCGTAACTGAATCGATTTTGAATCAGTTCGATTACGGTTCCAACAACCTGGAATCGTAGAACCGAAGAGTCGTTGTCAACTTGCCATGGACTATGAGGCCAATTTCGTAAAATCGCTATTATTATAATAATTAATTTCATGTGGGGAAACCGAGGCACATCATACAGGAAAAACCAAGAAATTACATGGGGTGGTTAGAAAAATTTTATTATGCAACCGTGATTTTCTGTGACCCATATAATAATATAATAAAATATTATTACGTACGTTAGAATAGTAATAAGGAATTGCTGGGGTTTCACAAACCCAATCATCTCCTCTTTTAAAAACCCCTAAAGCTCACGATGAAAACATGGGCAAGCAAGGCCAAAGAGAAATAATAAGTAATTAAAAGCAGGAGCATGTCTTCAAGGGAGCAAAAGAAAGAAGGTTTGTACGAGGAGTTGATGCTGCTTCGTGATGTTACCAACTCTTCTTCTGTACAAAGCCCTAATCTCTTTAATTTCTGCTCTTTAAGATATAATAACTGGAAATCAAAAGCCAAAAGCAATCTTTCATTTAACCTAGTTGATGGATCAATATATTTATATTTTATTGAACTGATTAATGATTTGTTGAATTTGTGTGTGATTGGCAGATGAACAAAAAATCGATCATAGTGGACGCATCAAAATATATAGAGGAGTTGAAGCAAAAAGTAGAAACCCTCAACCAAGAGATCGGGACCTTAGAAGCTTCAACAGTCGAAATTTCTTTACCTGTAGTGCATATTAACCTTAAATTTTTACTATTATAAGAGTTACTTTAACGCTTCCCAATACGGGCAGCCCTGCATTTTGAGAACTATAGACGAGTTTTTAAAATACGTGGTCTCTACTAATAAAATAAAGATTTTTATTTATTTATTTGCTATCATGAGTATTAATTTTTCTTATATTTGAGGCTCTAATCAATTGTGCTATTGTAAGGTCACCCTATTCCCTATACCTATTTGTTTATATACCTATTTGTTTATAGCGAGAGTCTTGAGTATTAGGTATAATTTTTTGATGACATTTACTTGATGAGTATTAAGATAAACTTTAATAACTTAATTATATATATTTTTTGCTTCAGCAGGTTACAGTGAAAACCATAGAACAGGGTTTTCTCATTAGTGTGTATTCAGAAAAGAATTGCTCAGGCTTATTGGTATCAATACTAGAAGCTTTTGAGGAGCTGGGGCTTGAAGTGCTGGATGCTAGAGTTTCTTGCTCAGACGGTACTTTCCAACTAGAAGCTGTTGGAGGAGATGTAAGGAATCAACTATTTTTTCATCTATTAATTTCAAACTGAATTCAATAATTTGTTAATGATATAGCCGAAACTTGCATTAATTACACTACATATGCATATTAATTAATTACATATGTGTTTCATTCCAAATTTTTTATAATATAATGATAGTATCATATGACCGATGCACAATCATTAATAATATATATATATATCACGCGTGCTAAAATATTAAAAAAACTATAACTATGCTTGAATGCTTATTAGTTGATGGATTGTTACTATTTCTCTCATACCTTCCTTATATTAAAGAATTGATCTTCTAATTCTATGAAGCTTCTGTAGTTCTGTACTTGGGAAAACTATCATAAACCGTGAGTTGTACGTACAAAGTTTTGAATCACACATTTCAGAGTTTAAACTGCAAACACTGACATTAGAGAATAATTTTTTTTTATTTTTCTTCATTTATCTAAATTTGCATACTTTGTGTGGCAAGTTTTACAACATTCCTAGTTTGATGACTATCTCAAATTACTCATTGTTACTGATTGGCACAAGTTATTGATCTTGCAGCAGCTTACTCATCAATGGCACTATGAGTGCATAGATGCTCAAGTTGTGAAAGAAGCTGTGTTGCAGGCTATCAAGAATGCACAAGAATCAGAGCAAGAATGAGAAAATTAATTATATAGTAATTATTTTCCATCAATTTTTGTTCTCTTTGGTCGCTTCTTCATCTCTTTGTTAGAGTCTACAAGCATGACCTAATGAAGGGAGGTTTCTGTTATAAAAATATGATAAATTCTTAACTCTACATTGTTGATTTTCAACCAAATCTTGTCTACATACTCAGCTGAAGAGGTAGATAATCGCTCCTTAAGTCAAGAACCATTCATATATATATATATATTTTGAAATTGTTGAAACCCTACCGTCAAACTATCCATTCTAGGCTTAAGCAGAGCATGTAAAAACTCTGACTGTCCGAGACTCTTACCAGAACCATTTATATGTCTAGCACATAAGACTTCAATTTTTCAATGCTACTTTTTTATTTTTAAAGTATTATATGAACGAAATTAAACTCTCTCTAAGTCTCTATTATGTGACGGGGTTCGAATCACTACACCAAGAGCTTTTAGCAGTTGAATTATATAATTAGCTACTGGACTATGATTTTCTCCTGAAACGAGCTTCTCCCAAGAAAAATATATTGAGTGATTTTTTTTTTTCCGGTAATTGGGGTGTCCGGTGTGAGATTCGAACCTTAAATCTGAGAAAGATCAAACCACTCAAGCTCAAATCCTTTATAACTGAGGCAACCTCTTGGGATTATCTATTGAGTGATTGGTAAATAAGAATACACTAACAATTTAATCTCAATCATATACTATGATCAGAGAAATATTCTCTTTAGAATCTCACTGACATCTTTTACATTCTTTTATATGGGCAATATTTCTTTAGTCACTAAGGTTTGAGCAAATTATACTCAGTTGGTCATTGTTTTTAAAAAAGGTTCTCAAAATACTCGATCCTATTGTATATATTTTATATTAAAACGTACGTAATTATTCATTGATTTTTAACTATGATGTATATAAAATTCGTTTCAATTTTAATTTATATAAGACATAAATAATATTTTATCCTTAACATGTCGGATTTAATGTCGTTAGTTTTAAATACTTTTTAAAAATATCTGACGTTGATGGTGTTTTTGTGACGAAGTATTTGAACAGTACGACAATGACAGAGATGAAATTTCTCCTTCTAGGAGGACGAATGGTCTGAGAGTATTAGTCACTTTTCGACCAGGTATAGTGTTCAGACCCGGTTTCTTGGTTTCGACCGATCTGAGGATACAGCATGATGCAGATTTCAGAGGCCGACAACGTCAGAGCCGAGACCGACCACTTTGGCCCAGTAACTCGTTTCAGTCTTATCATTCATCTTGGATCGGGAAAATGTGCTCGGACTTTTTTTGGATCAGTTCGGAAGTAGTGGGAGTAGATCGGCACAATGTTTGGCCGTCCTCATGACGCCTAATGTAAGACCGGGACCGTTTGGACTTTTCCCTCTGACATGTACCACCGTATGAGAGATCTTTACAGGCTGACATCATAATTGTTGGGTGTGGCAGTGAAAAAAACAGTGATGTGACAGTGAGTCAGATGGCAGGCTTGCTTTCGGCGGGGCAGTTGGGGGCAGAGAGCCCGTCAATCATCCAGAGATCCACGTGGCTAACGTCATAAAGATATGGAAATAGTGTTGTATTTCTCTTAGTATATAAAGTGAGGGTAGTATCATTTGTAAGTGGATAGTCAAAAATCTCACGGAAAGTACCATTTTGTAAAAACTCTAAGAAAGCAAACAGCTCGGTAACATTAGGCCACCCTTGAAAAGAGGTCAGTCGAGCTTGGTTTGGTAATAAAAGTAATACTCTACTATGTTCCCGTGGACGTAGGCTGGTTTATTCCGCCAAACCACGTAAACTCTCTTGTAGATTTTGTGTTTGTTTTGTCTTTTTGCCAAATTTACTTTTGGTCCCCCACAACCAAACAAATTCACGGTTGGAGGAGGATTTTCCTGGGAGCACTATCCCGATATTGCCCCTGGAACTAAAATCACTCGTCAACAGTTGGTGTCGTCTGTGGGGATAGAACAAAAAACAGCTTGCGTAGTAAGATGATGGCAGAAGACAGGAACCATAGATCGTCGGAGAGTTCAACGACAGAGTGGATGAAGAAAATGAAGGAAAGATTATAGGAGAGAGAAAGGAAGCGAGCGGAAGCTGGTCAGAGTGGAAAGAGGAGCGGATCTCAAGAAGAAAGAAGGTTGACGATAGCGGTATAAACGGGGAAAGGAACGCCCAAGGAGTTAGAGCAACAATAGCTCTCCTCATTGAGCTGTAGAATGAAATGTAAAAAATGTTATCAACGATCACCCATTAGAAGTAAGCCGTAGAATGAAATGTAACGTCAAAAATGGGTGACGTTTTCACGCCGCCGGTCGTAAATGAACAAGTTCCTCCAAGAGAAGGCGCGACGTCTATTCGATCTGCCAGATCCTCGGGTTCACGGCCCCGATGTATATCTTCAAGTGGCAGGCGAACCAACATGCCCGGGGTACTCGGTCAGTTTCAATGAGTGCCTTCTGCATACTATGTAGTGGTCACCCCGAATGGGAGGAAAGGATAAAAATTTCACGGGGGCCACCAAAGACCATGGGAAGGGTTCTTGACCGAGCTCCAAAATTGTCCAGAGATGCTTATGGAGCGCTCGGCACAAAGGGACCCTGTTAGCATGGTCGGGAATTTCAGAATCAAGTCCAGATCAGAAGAATGTAGTCGGATTGCAAGAATAAAAAAAATTGTTGTAAAACCTATCTTAAAATGACCCGCAAAGAGTTGTAAGAATTACAGTAGGTCTCATGAATATGAATAAGACTTTCTCTTTCGAATTAAAAAACTTGTCCACTTTACTTGTTTATTAATTGAATGCGAAAGCCATTTTCAATATTCTTGGGATATGCTCGAAGCGAATGGGTGATCGGTAGTTGGGAAGGGCACCAAACCTGTGGCACGCCAATCCCGGGTGTCATTATCAAACCCTCTGGTGGAAGTGTTCCGACCTGACTCCTTTCCATGTGGAAAAAGCGCGAACCCCTCGTGGCACGCCCATCCCGGGTGTCATTATCAAATCTCCGAGGCCGGAGTGTTACTACCCCATGACTCGTATTTTTTAGGAATAGCTCGGGTAGGCCGAACCCAGTGAGGTTTATGCCCCTGCATGTTGTTAGACCGATCCCGTTGAGAACCATCAGGCGCATGGAATGGGGACGGTTGAATGGCCTCCATGACCCTTGTGACCTCGGGTAAACCATACTCAGGGAGGTTTCTGCCCATGCGAGTTGGCTGGTGAGTCTCATTGAGAAACATCATGTGCACAGCGCGGGGAAGGCCTTAGTGCCTTCGTGACTCCTGCAACCTTAGAGATGGCGAACACATGGAGGTTTCTTCCCCCGTGAGTTATCTGCCTAACTGTCTCAGATCAGGAGAAGCATAATATGAGGAGGTTTCTTCCCCCATAACATTTGCAGACTCCAGACCCGCCCAACATGGGGAGGTTTCTTCCCTCATGACTTTGGCCGCTCACCGATCCATAGCCCGGCTAGCCGAGATACCGAATTGTAAGGTTCAAAATTGTTGTTTTGGGAGGCACCAGGCAGGACGCTGCCTTAGGGCACCCGAGTTACTATCTTTTTGAGTCTGTGTGGAGTATGTGCTAAGTCACCACCGATGTACTAACCTTGTCCTTTTTCCACTTTTTATTTTTGATGATGTCCGGCAAAGAGACGCATGCGTCGGGATCCGCGGAGCCTCAGAGGTTGAAGTTTTTTCCCTCGCGATTAAGTATCACATGTTCCACCAGCTCGGGGCTGGATTCGTTACATCGAGGCTGTATGTGTTGGGGTTTCGGGCGATGGGCGCAGCGGAAGCGCGATTCGGGTGAAATCGTAATTTAAAACTTTTTCAAATTACCGAATAAATTATTCAATATCTAATATGAATAATTTATTCATATTTCACCTAAACCTATTTATTCAATATCAAATATCAGAATAAATAAGGTTGAAACGTCGCAAAACTTTTACGAAAAATATTTTTCCGCAAAAAATGACAAAAAATACGTTTTTGACCGAACCGACCACCCGATATTTATGGAGACTGCCTAGGTCAGCCCCAATAGTGTCAGGGCAATTCAAGGGATGCCTGAACAGTGACGAACTCACTGTTTGGAATGCCATCACCCGGTTGGCTCAAAAGTCACCCGATAAAGCCGTTTTTGGCCGTTTTCGATTATTTCAACTCCGAAACATATTCCGGAAATTGTTCCAACTCCCAAAACACATCCATTACATTCATAACACATCAAATGCATCATAAAATTTCCAGTTTAATCACAACTAATCCAAAACCGAAAATTACCCATTTTTCATGCTTTAAATCCAAAATTTTAAGATTAATCTAATTAATCACAACACCAAATCAAAGTCACCACATATGAACAACCCTGACAGGCGTAAACACACACGTATAATGCAAGGGCACGTATCATTCAAGTAGTATAAAAATATCGATCCCACGAGGACTTAATATCAAAACTATTAATTTTATGAGGTCAAATGATTACTAGTATCTAACAGGTTGATTGTTTGATTTGAAATGATGACGATTCTAAATTTAAAAGCAAGTAAATAAAATTGTCGAAAATAGGTTTTAAGAAAATTCAATATTAAAAACTATCTAGGGTTGTGATTTCTTCCAATATCATTTTAAAGATGAAGTGGTTATCTTAAAGTTGGGTAATATATTGATTTATTAACCTGGAACACTAAATTATGTGTAAGCCTCTGTCGATGGTCAGACACAAATACCCAGTTTAACCCAATTGAACCATATGTCTATGTCAA
Source organism: Zanthoxylum bungeanum (assembly GCA_019454045.1). NCBI lineage: Eukaryota > Viridiplantae > Streptophyta > Magnoliopsida > Sapindales > Rutaceae > Zanthoxylum > Zanthoxylum bungeanum. Next base: position 26,777 of record SKCR01042939.1, read on the forward strand.
CCAAATTATCTGGATTCATTAAGTTTAAGTTCCAATTATGGCTACCCCCGCCCGACAGGTATATTCCTATCCTGTAAGGAAATCTATTAAAGGGTTATCTATCCTCAAGGAAGATCGTGGGCTATTGAGTCTAAGGCTGAAACCTAAAATCCCTATGTCTAGTTCATTTTAGATTTACCAGATCAATTTTATTAATGGCCAGTTAATGAAAAAGCATTAAGATTAAGACTCAATAAATAAATCTTTATATTACCCAAGCTATAATATAACCCCTTATAAAACGGTGATATTAAAAGTCATCACAACCCCAGATAACTAATTTAGTTACAACACATAACTAGGGCTAGTAAAAACTTGAAAATAAAAGACATAAAGTAAAAATGCGGTAAAGTAAATACTGAAAAGTGAATTACAATAAAATAAAATGCTAAGGTAAAAGGAATTACTTTTACTAATACTAATTTAGATATCTCCCATAAAATAATATATAAACTTGTGATTCTTTTTCCAACCAGCCATATAGGCGGTAACCTGATTAAGTCAAATTAAGTCCAACCAGCCATAAAGGCGGAACCAAAATTAAATTGCCAACCGACCAATCTGGCGGTATCCTTTATTAGTCAGGTTTAAACCAGATTAAAATGAATTACCAACCGACCAATCTGGCGGTATCCTTTTTAAGTCAATATTTTAAATAGTTAATATATTATTTTTAAGGGAGATTAATCTAAATAGTAACAGTAAAAGAATTACCTTTCACCATAGCTGGAGAAGCTACCTCCTCATGGTAAATAGTAAAAACTGTAAAAAGTAAAAAACAAGTAAATTACTATTATTACAAAACGTAATTAAAATTAATTACAAAACTAAAAAAAACTAAAAATTAAAAGAAAGTAGAGAGAGAAACTCTCTCTTTAGATAGAATATAAGAGAGAGAGTGGTGCACTGAATTCTGAAATCTCGAGCTCAATTTATAGGCCTCGGTAGGCTTCCAGCGTCGCGACGATAGGGCCCTCAGCGTCGCTACGCCAGATTTTGTTGACGTGGCACGCTCTGGTTCGCCGGTTTGAAGATTCTAGATAAGCTGATAAGGTGACACGTGGCAGAGTGGTTGGGCTTCATTTATTGTGACACGTGGCGGCTTCTGATTGGTCGAAGAGATTCTTATCCGCCACGTGTCAGATAAGGATTAGATACTCAATGATTGATGCTGACGTGGCGGTGAGGTGGCGATGACGTGGCGACACGTTGGAAAGAGACTGTCGGCACCGTAGGATTGCAACACGTGGCACTTCCTGATTGGCTGATGATAATGTGGCACGACACGTAGCAATGTTGACTTTTTGACTTGCTGACGTGGCTGATGACATGGAGACACGAAGGATGCCACGTGGCACACGTGGCGATGATGACTGTCGGCACCGTAGGATGCTGACACGTGGCACGGCGCATGTTAGCAGATCGGCTGTGATGGTGACACGTGGCACAACGCATTTTAGCAAAGTCAAACTTTTCTCAGATTCTGATTTGTGGACCCGGCGCACGTTAGCACTGTTCGGCGCATTTTAGGCGTCGCGACGGGGAAGGTCTTGGCGTCGCGACGCGGGAATTTTCAAAAATGCCTTTCGTCCAATTTTCACTGTTTTGGCCCAAATCACCTTCAGAATGTCCTGAAACTTTATTTATCTACAAAATAACACAAAACACATCAAAACGTTCACAAAACTCAAGAAACTATACAAAATATTAGGTTAAATGAGTGGGAAATAGTGATATAAATACCACTCATCAAACCCAAGAACAATTATAGGTGCCACAAGAGTGGTCATAACACTCTAGAATAGTAACTCATCATCAAATGATCAAATTGGCCTAATATTACAATAATATTAACCAAAACTACTTCACACATGCTATAAACTTCCAAATCCATCAACCAACATCAAAAGCCCCAAATTCTTAAGAAAAAAAAACCCTAGAATCTTACTAGATTATCAAGAAAACTAGAAACATGCTTTCAAGCACAAAGGAATAGAGAATTACCTTTAATTCCTAAAATCCTTAAAGTTTTTTCTTGATTTTATTCATTTTTCTTCTTGTTTCTTCAAAATCTAATTTCAACCAATTTCGTGTCCATAATCCACCCACTCATGGATTATGACGACCACGGATAATCTCACTAAACTATGCAATCCAAGGTCATTGCATATGTATAATCCATCTATCACAGGCTATCCGTATTATACCTGGGATATAGATGAAAATGTCAAATACGTTCGGTATAATACATTCGACTTTCAATTTACAATCTCTAAATAACACTCGAAACTGATTTCTGAAGTTATACCACGGCCATGAATTTACTAGATCGTAAACATGTGTGGATGCATATGCCTTGTACACAGGACTGACGGATCATATCTTGATACGCACTGGATATCATGAGCATCAGTCCACACCCAACGAACAGGCAGAGGTCTAATCTAAATAAATCGATGACGTGAATGCCATCAATGTGTGGAGGATAACTCATATATCCCAATGTGGTATCTCAAGTCGAAGGACCACTATGCTCGCTCAACTCGTGAAGATTTCTATTGACGTTGGTGTATCATTTATTAGAAAATCTTCAATGAGTCGTTCAATGTCTTATCAAATAAACACCTACATGTCTTTACGAGTCTCCCGAGACTCATGGTTCATTGGGATAAACCATCGGACCAAGTCACGATATACGACATGTACTGGTCTCAGCGGATTTTACTAATAGACCCGTGTTAGTAAATCTTGACCATGAACTTTATTTAAGGATATACATCTAATAGTGTACTTCCCAATGTCAATTACAAACTAGGTTGTAATTGCGCACTATATTGTAAATCTTATGGTCTTTGTCTAATATACACGTATCACTAAACCAGATTTAGTTTCGATCTAATCATAATCAGATATCTAATCGTAATTAGATCGAATAAGTGTATAAAAGACCATGGTGCTACCATTAAATTAGTAATATTATGGAAAATAAAATTGCTCGTATTTATGAATCAGACATAAATACGATACGGATTGGCACTCTGAGCACCAACCCTAACAATCTCTCCCATTTGCTCTAGTACCAATCCAAGGTATCATATACACATCTCAATGTGTATCATATACAATGGCCCTCAAGAGCTCACCTTGCACTCAAAAGGTAGGCAACAACAAGTAAGTCCGCTTAACAAATCGAGTCTGTCCAACAAATCCAACCGTTTTCCTTATCCAGCATCATTCATATTTTGCAGAATCCAAATTCTACATCAATATGACTCAGACGATATATCAGTATTGTGATATAGCTACTAAGTTCTCCATGTATTTAGAAATCAAATCTAAATACTATGAGACAACCGCATGCACTTCACTAGTATGAAAACTTCTAATATATAGGGTCACAATGCAACTTCATAAGTCAGTACTTCATAAGTTGCAACAGATTCCACTAATATAGTAGAATCAACGGTGACACTCCCACTACATCTTTTCTGACTTTATATGACATGGACCATCTAATGTCATAATTAGAATCAAAAACTAATCTGACCTTATGGTTGCAGAATAAATTCTCCATGAATAAGAAACTCGTTCTTATTATCTCATAGATAACAAATAACTTGTTCCAAGACCCATCATATGGTCTACTGTATATCAAAATAACTTGTAACAATTACGATTAAATTGATATCTTTAATCGCACATAATATAATATTCACTATGTCATCATCTTATGATGTGTAAGATTGACTAGATATTCCAATCAATCTATCTTTCGACAAAGGAATCATCCTTAACGAAAGATGAATATTATATATATAAAAGGCACGTTAACTATCAAACAGTTATACTATTTGTCATACAGATAGTCATACTGTGTCATTTATTAGATCATATCTAATACGCGACTAATGAGAGTATCTCACAAGTCTCTTAGTTTTATATCTTATATAAAACTTTATATCAAATATAACAGAGACTACTCTCACTGCTTCCACGGAGAAAAGAAGACTTAGGATATATAATACTAGAAAGAAATTTGTACGCTCCCACTGACCCTACTGACAAATACGTATTCTCTATACTTCGATAAAACTAGACAATCTGACTGATATCAAAATCAGAGAACACAGATTTTCAGAAAGCTTATCTGAGTCTACAATAGGCTCCATAAGCTAGTATATCAAACTGTGATCTTAGCAGAATACAAACTCTAGGGCCATTCTAGAATGAATTCTTCAAACAAAGAAATCATGACGGATCTCTCATTCGAATAAATCACTCAAGAACGCCACTTTACATTCTTTCGCCAAAATACATAGCTTGATATCTACATTAACCGAAATATCTTTAATTATTCAATTAGTGCGACTAGAAACAAGTTTTCTCAGAATCTACAATAGACTACTGAGTATAACTTTTCTCATTGTCGTACTATAAAGGTTGAACTTTTAATAAGCTCACCTTGCTTTTGTTGCGCAAACAATTTGCACATTTTATGAACGATTCATAACGAAAGCTTAATCAAGTTCAAAACTTGATCGTAGTAAGCTATGAACAATCTTAGATCTATGGTTCAATGGTAACTTCCGAAATCGATATCAAATATCACTCTCACTATAAGTTATAGGATAATTTTCTTCAACAAGAAAACAGCAGAATCATTAAGTATCGAATACTTTGTAAATGATTCTGACATCCTATTAAAGTTATACGGAAGATGTCTAAGGGTCTTTTCATCTTATTAATTACGTAGTTCCATCATAATTTATCATTCTCACAATTGACTTTGTTAAGTCAAGTCTTTTCTACAATGGTCAACATCTGATGTTACGCTCCAAGTAATAAAACAATTTTATTACTCGGGATCTTAGAAAAGATATTCTATCAAATAGAATACAATATTCTATTAAATAGAACAAATGATAAACTTTTACTTGTACCTCCGAGGCGCAAGTACTTTCAATTATATAACCATTATACAAAAGAAAGTTCTAAATCTCAAACTTTTCAAGATTTGAATTTTCTACTATACATATCATATATGTAACTGTAAAAACCAATAGAACCTTAATTAAACAGATGAACAAGTGTTACTGGAGCATAGCCCCAGGAGCATTGAAACTATTTCGGTAACGCTCAATATCAACGAATCAAATCATATAAGATTTGATTACTCCCACTGACCAATTCCATCAAAATGGAATCGTGGAAGTTTAATATTGAGTAAGAATCATATTCATTAAATAACTTTAGAACTAATTGCCATAAATTCATGCGTTTGATCATATCAAACATCTTCGAACAATTCAAAGACGCGCAATGAATTTCTAAAGATACAGTTTTCCACACTACAGATAGAATATCTTTGAAATATTCAAAATATTATATCTGAGTT
>SKCR01042940.1:0-55784 GCA_019454045.1 Zanthoxylum bungeanum
AGGATTCGATACAAATTTGATTCATTAATTCGTTTTTGTAATATCCCACCTAGAGCCAGGACGCTACCGGCAGGAGACATAAAAACCATCTCCATAAGCATCTGATGCTACTAAAATTTCGGCATGACTCTACTAAAAATCATGAAACTTGGATCAAAGTCTGGCACCTCGAGGTTGTTGGTCTCTAAGAACATCGCAAGATCATTTAAGCAATTAAATCATGTGAATACTAAAGTAAGAATGGCGGAATCATACTTACAAAGAACGAATGTTGGATGCGTTGAACATAAAAATTTTGCTCCTTGAAGTTTCGGCCAAGGTCCTTTCTTTGAATTGAAATCCAAGCTCCAAGCTTTGTTGTTGATTCCAAGCTCAAGGATTGATTTCCCTATCACCTTGAATGATTCCTTGAATGTGCTAGCAAGATAAGAAAGAAAAACAATTTTCCCTTCTTATGGTGAAGCTCACGGCAATGAGCTAAAATGAGAGAGAGAGAGAGTTTCAATTTTCTTTTGTTTTGTTTTCTATAAACTTATGCCAAAAAAGTCTCACAACATTTGGTATATGCTTTTCCAAAAAGCATAAAGCAAAATGGAGGGAAAATTTGGCATTCAATGCCTCCATCTACTCCTATCATGAATAGTGACTGGTTGTCAATAACAAAAAGCTGACATGACTTCCATCACTAAAGTGATAGGCGATGTGACTTGTGGGCCCCACTTTAATTCAAAATCCAAGTGGGCCCGCGAACACATTCTGGGCTCGGGTTTGCTAATTCCGAATTAATGAATTTTCCGTTGCGACGTAATTAAATCAAATTTAATTAAATAATTATGCCTAATAAAATTACTATTCACGTCGCTCGCGAATTAATTCTAAATTAATTCGTTTGCCCGAATTAAAATCCAATTTTAATTTCGCATCGAAATCTAATTTCGTTAAATATATCGAATATATTCTTTTATCGATTAATTCCAAATTAATTGTTCTCTCTCTTCAAATAGTATTTTATCCTAGATAAAATCTCTCCGTAATTAATCATAGATTAATTATGTTCGAATCATACGTCATCGGTGAATCTTCGGGAATAGACCCAAGAGATCCCTGGATATGTTGGCAGTAAATCCGGTCGTCGAACTATCCGAACACGTACGTACCTCGTACTACGTTTTTACCGATTTACGAGACATGGTTGGCTTCTAGCAAAGCACCGTGCCTACCCAATTCTCCAGAAATATTCTTAAAGGAATATATAATCTATGTCAGACGTAGTATACGTAGTTTTGCATATTGCGATCCAGTATCGGATGTCACAAGCAACTAGTCTCTTTAATCGGATAATCATGACCTTGTCATATTATTCCGATGGTGCAACCAATTAGAGTACCGGTTATGTATCCATGCGTGACCATCATCTCCATATGACTGAAGTGATACTTCTGTCTTGACATCACACCCAATACACTACGATTCTCAATAAACCCAGAAGAGGCATACACAAAACCTGTTAAAGTCCCGGACGACCAAAACCAAAGCGTATTGATTGTCGCAAGTACTAGCGATGCAAGTCTCAGGTTAAGACCAAATACACCTACCCTGATGCGGATTCCCATAGACACATAGTCATACTACCAATGGGATTCTGCGGGGTCTATCCAGAACGAAGTTGTTTCCGTACCATCGGTAAACACAACCTCCTATCACACTTGCATAAGTATCCAATACTTAAATATATGAGAACTATGCTGTTATGCTTCCATAACACGCACAACTGCAATACTAGTCTATTCCGCATTATCGATGTCCAATCTCGATAATACTACGACTAGGGATATTTAATGATTAAACCGTTATGGATTGATACTGTCTCATATCTTGTAATCTGGAACTAATCATAAGGACTTTTATCATTTTTATATTAAAGTAATCAAATTACAAAATGATAAAATGTAATTTCCATTGTCACATAGTTAATTTGTATAAAAACCACAATGTCTTTTACAAATAGTGATGCTATGGGTCATAATTGTCTAATCTCATAGGGATGTCCAATCAAAGATTAGGTCGTGAAGATCATGCAACTTCGCCATAATCTCATAGGGATCTAATCCCTTGTTTTGACGACGGAATTGCGGAGTCATAGCAGCAAGCATTACCGATTGAGCAGTCGCGTTGTCATCGCTATGAGTCTTCCAAAACTCTAACTTAAGCAACTGATCAGGTCGGGGCTTCGGCCCAAGAGTTCTCTCTATAGTGTAGAGCAATTTCTCGGATCCCAGGACAATCTTGAGATTCATGTCCCAATCTTGAAAGTTTGTGCCATTAGAGACATTATCGCCCATGACAATATCCCTAATGCTTAACTTTCATGTCATCTTAATCATAATAGTCCAACTATTCGATTAACGATGTATGGGTATAGTCTAACTGTTACAAGAAAAATAATAATATATTAGTCTAACTAATAAAATAATTTACGAAATAATTTGAAAGCGGGCAGAGCTAAGTATTTGAACGAAACTGTAAATTCAATACTAGCCTCCCACTATTTTTCGGCGAGCCTCTAACCCTATGTTGAGTACTCGGGAAACCTAGTTTCCTAGTGGGCTAGGATCTCGTTAAATAACACACAACCTTGACTTTGGCCAACAAGCTGTATGATATTTAGCTAGGTAGATCTCTAAGATCAATTGGATCTCATCCAATTCCTAGATCCGGTAGGTGGACCTCCAAGTCCGAAACATATATACAATACATATGCCAATATATCCAATATATTTTCCTAACCTTTTTCCTCTGAATCAACTAAGCCTTGGCTTTGGCACAACAAGCTTAATGATTCAGTTAAGCGGAACCCATTGACTTTGGAAAGCTTCGTAATCGATGTCGATGGACAAGAAGTGATCTTGACTTTGGCAAAAAATCACAAGTTGGACAAGACATACGATATGGAACAAAGCCTTCATGATTCAAACACATCCGCGATGGACAAAGGTCTTGACTTTGGCCAACAAACCAGTGCCAATCTGGATCTTGAGTAAGAATCACTCAATGGAAGGAAAACACTTAATATTTGTTGAGGGTTTTCGCGTTAATTGGCAACCAATTTATTATCTTTGTTAGGTCTCATCATACACCCTTAAGCATGCATTCTAAAAGCATAATAAGGCGCGGTAAATAAATTAATAATGATATGCGGATGGATATCTCACAGATTGTTCCTAGAACAAATCACTTCATTTCCTCTCCCCGGCTAGCACTTTTATTACTTCTACCCAATTACATAACACAATTAAAGAAACCTCATTAACATTGAGGGGAATTAGGTGAGAAGAGAATTACAAAGAATCGAGAGAGATAAGGCTGGACACGCAGGTCCAATTTAATAAATTCTAAATTTACAATAATTTCCAAAATTGCCATTTCCCTTCTAATATCCATCTGATATACATTATTCATTCAACACATCCATGTATTCACACAAAGCATGTTATTCAATCAATCTAATCCAATTAATTAATCTTTGAATAAAGTGATCATCCAATGTTCAAACCACGATTTGATTTGTGCGAGTCCAACTCGTTTAAGAATAAGTACTCAAAGTACGAATTCTTGAATTATATCGAACTACAATTTAAATCTAATTTAATTCGTATTCAATAATAATTCTATATTTAATTCCAAATTAAATAATTACACTTTTAAATGCGCCTTTAATACTTAGATTCCAAATCTAATCTAAATGGGTCTCAAAGCCCAATTAACATCTAATGTCATTAAATTAAAGTCCAATGGGCTTTCAATTAATTTCTTAAGGCATGGACTTTGGTCAATATGGGTCAAACCCAAATACCAAAGCCCAATTAAGGAATCACTTTATTTGCCAAGAAACCAAATGGGCTTGGTTGGGCCAAATTGGTTTAGGTCAATTGGATTGGATCCAAACAATGGTATCATGTGAATACTAAAGTAAGAATGGCGGAATCATACTTACAAAGAACGGATGTTGGATGCGTTGAACACAAAAATTTTGCTCCTTGAAGTTTCGGCCAAGGTCCTTTCTTTGAATTGAAATCCAAGCTACAAGCTTTGTTGTTGATTCCAAGCTCAAGGATTGGTTTCCCTATCACCTTGAATGATTCCTTGAATGTGCTAGCAAGATAAGAAAGAAAAACAATTTTCCCTTCTTATGGTGAAGTTCACGGAAATGAGCTAAAATGAGAGAGAGAGAGTTTCAATTTTCTTTTGTTTTTTTTTCTAAAAACTTATGCCAAAAAAGTCTCACAACATTTGGTATATGCTTTTCCAAAAAGCATAAAGCAAAATAGAGGGAAAATTTGGCATTAATGCCTCCATCTACTCCCATCATGAATAATGACTGGTTGTCAATCATAAAAATGTGACATGACTTCCATCATTAATTCAAAATCCGAGTGGGCCCACGAACACATTCCGGGCTCGAGTTCGCTAATTCCGAATTAACGAATTTTCCGTTGCGACGTAATTAAATCAAATTTAATTAAATAATTATGCCTAGAAAAATTACTATTCACGTCGCTCGCGAATTAATTCTAAATTAATTCGTTTGCCCGAATTAAAATCCAATTTTAATTCCGCGTTGAAATCTAATTTCGATTAATATATCGAAAATATTGTTTTATCGATTAATTCCAAATTAATCGTTCTCTCCCTTCAAATAGTATTTTATCCTAGATAAAATCTCTCTGTAATTAATCCTAGATTAATTATGTTCGAATCATACGTCATCGGTGAATCTTCAAGTGACCCAAGAGTTCCCTGGATATGTTGGCAGTAAATCCGGTCGTTGGACTATCCGAACACGTACGTACCTCATACTATGTTTTTACCGATTTACGAAACATGGTTGGCTTCTAACAAAGCACCGTGCCTACCCAATTCTCCAGAAATATTCTTAAAGGAATATATAATCTATGTCAAGCGTAGTATACGTAGTATTGCATATTACGATCCAGTATCGGATGTCACATGCAAGGCCTGGGGCTGGAATAGTGTCTGCCCCGTACGAAGCATATATCGGATCACAAGAAACTAGTCTCTTTAATCGGATAATCATGACCTTGTCATATTATCCTGATGGTTGCAACCAATTAGAGTACCAGTTTTGTATCCCTGCGTGATCATCATCTCCATATGACTGAAGTGATACTTCCGGCTTGACATCACACCCAATACACTACGATTCTCAATAAACCCAGAAGAGGCGTACACAGAACCTGTTAAAGTCTCGGATGACCAAAACTAAAGCGTATTGATTGTCGCAAGTACTAGCGATGCAAGTCTCAAGTTAAGACCAAATACACTTACCCTGATGCGGATTCCCTTAGACACATAGTCATACTACCAATGGGATTTCGCGGGGTCTATCCAGAGCGAAGCTGTTTCCGTACCATCGGTAAACACAACCTCCTATCACACTTGCATAAGTATCCAATACTTAAATATATGAGAACTATGTTGTTACGCTTCTATAACACGCACAAGTGCAATACTAGTCTACTCCGCATTATCGATGTCCAATCTCGATAATACTACGACTAGGGATATTTAATGATTAAACCGTTATGGATTGATACTGTCTCATATCTTGTAATCCGAAACTAATCATAAGGAATTTTATCATTTTTATATTAAAGTAATCAAATTACAAAATGATAAAATACAATTTCCATTGTCACATAGTTAATTTGTACAAAAACCACAATTTCTTTTACAAATAGTGACGTTATGGGTCAGAATTGTCTAACAGAGGTGTTCTGATATTACACTCAAGCAATCAATCTCAACTCATATTCTAAAAAGGCTCCGGCCTAACAAATCTCAACTTATATGCAAATAGGCCTCAGACCTGACATAAGACAAATAACTATAAATAACTTCGTGCTCAGTAAGATTAAAACTACACATGTGATACAAATAAATAAAACTAAGGTTGTGGGAGCCCATAACACATCCCAGAACAATACAACGACTCAAGACCAACATGACTGTATCAGGGTGATCCGCTGTCTACAAAACTCCTCTAGAATCTTCTAGCTCCTTAAGTCCAATGTGAACCTGTAAAACTAGCAAACTGTTGGGGTGTGAGCTATAAAGCTCAGTAAGTAACTGATATCTTATGAGAATATATCAAGTGACAATAAGAACTTAAACAGAAATCAAATATATGTAATTATACTCAAACTTATAAATCTCCTCTTAATTTGAGGACAACATATATATATATATATATATTATATATATATATATATATATATATATATATATATTATATATATATATATATATATATATCATACCTTGAAAATACACTCAATGTACTAAATGCAACATCAATTTTCTCATAACCGGAACAAACTTATTATCTACCAAGCCATCCAAACCTGCGGCTAAGGCCATCCCAAACCCGTGGTGGTTTAGTCAGTTTAAACTACGGCTGGTTATTTTATAAAGGTTACGTGAGCTAACAACACAAACATTAGCTAACTGTGAGATGTAGATCATTTACTGAAACACCGAGCTGAAACCTTAGACCTCTATACAACATAAGATAGCTAGTATTATGATAAACAAGTCAAATATAAACTTCAAACAAACAAATCAACATATTAACAATTTATCAGAATTATTAAATTGTTACAAGTTCAGATTTTATTATCTTGTTATTATCCTTTACATTTAACCCATGTCAAACTTTCATATTTACTTATTTACAAATGCGCTAATCTAATAGCTAACATCCAAGGCATACAAAGCAAAGCATGAATACCTTAGAGTATATCGTTTGATATCAAATACACTTCAATCACATGAAACATGAAGTCATACATATATACTTTTATCATAATTATCCATATTTGAAATATCATCAAATCAGCAATCCAAACAAAATGTCTAAGAAAACTATCTTTTCATAAATCTCTTTTCTTATCTGAAAACACATCTCTTTCTGTAAAAGTTTTCAGAAAACTCTTTTCTGTCTGTAAAACTCTGAGCTTTTCTGTAAATACTTATAATCAATGCAATAACTTTCTGAGTCCACAATACTTAAATCCCAGTTTTCCTTTCAAAACTTTTGTAAAACAGTTGTGAAAACATCATCTGAAATACCATATGTCATCATGTACATAATCCAATGGTCTTTGGGCGATACGTCTCACCGTCCTCCATGCCACTAAACTAGTAAACAGTGGTGTTATCAGTGCCACCAACCTATCTTTGAAATCTGGGTCTAGGGGCCTCGCTATCCTACTAGCCCAATACCAATGATCTAGGGGCATCTATCATCTCTAGTCTTGTATCTCGTGTGCACACGTACCGAATTGGTTACTGCTATTCCAGATTTATTATCGATATTTTTCAATTCCATATCTGAATAAAGTTACATCTGAGGTGAGTTTTTTCCCCATGCCTCCAAAATCATAAAGACATTCCTTTGAAATCATTTTCATCATCAAGGCTTTTTTCTGAAACCATGCTTTATCAAAAAGCTTAAATCATATATCTCAACTCGAGTGAAATCAACATTTCAAGTGAAAATCAATTTAGTCAAATGATCTGCAAAATCAAATCTGAAATCATAATTAAAATTCTGAAATAAGTACTCTGCTCACACATACATAATAGTCAGGCATCCAGGAACACATAATCAAGACAACACATACCTATGAGCTGGCTCACACATACAATACTCGTACAGAACTCATTACCTATTTAGAATAGATATGAGATGAATGTCGTCAGTGTTGGACAATTATGACCCATAGCGTCACTATTTGTAAAAGACATTGTGGTTTTTGTACAAATTAACTATGTGACAATGGAAATTGCATTTTATCATTTTGTAATTTGATTACTTAAATATATAAATGATAAAAGTCCTTATGATTAGTTCCGGATTATAAGATATGAGACAATATCAATCCATAAAGGTTTAATCATTAAATATCCATAGTAGTAGTATTATCGAGACTGGACATCGATAATGCAGAATAGACTAGTATTGCACTTGTGTGTGTTATGGAAGCGTAACAGTATAGTTCTCATATATTTAAGTATTGGATACTTATGCAAGTGTGATAGGAGGTTGTGTTTACCGATGGTACGGAAACAGCTTCGCTTTGGATAGACCCCTCGGAATCTCATTGGTAGTATGACTATGTGTCTATGGGAATCCGAATCAGGGTATGAGTATTTGGTCTTAACCTGAGACTTGCATCGCTAGTACTTACGACAATCAATACGCTTTGGTTTTGGTCATCCAGGACTTTAACAGGTTCTGTGTACGCCTCTTCTGTGTTTATTGAGAATCGTAGTGTATTGGGTTTGATGTTAAGACGGAAGTATCACTTCAGTCATATGGAGATGATGATCACGCAGGGATAAAGAACTGGTACTCTGATGTGTTGCAACCATCGGGATAATATGACAAGGTCATGATTATCCGATTAAAGAGACTAGTTGCTTGTGATCCGATATATGCTTCGTACGGGGCAGACATTATTCCAGCCCCAGGCCTTGCATGTGACATCTGATATTGGATCGTAATACGCAATACTATGTATACTACGTCTGACATAGATTATATATTCCTTTAAGAATATTTCTGGAGAATTGGGTAGGCACGGTGTTTTGCTAGAAGCCAAACATGTCTCGTAAATCGATAAAAACGTGGTACGAGGTACGCACATGTTCGGATAGTTCGACGATCGGATTTACTGCCAATATATCCGGGGATCTCATGGGTCGCTTCCCGAAGATTCTCCGATGACGTATGATTCGAATATAATTAATCTAGGATTAATTGCGGAGAGATTTTATCTGGGATAAAATACTATTTGAATAGAGAGAATGATTAATTTGGAATTAATCGATAAAATAATATATTCGATATATTAAATGAAATTAGATTTCATAACGGAATTAAAATTTCATTTTAATTCAGGCGAACGAATTAATTTAGAATTAATTCGCAAGCGACATAAATAGTAAGTTTGCTAGGCATAATTATTTAATTAAATTTGATTTAATTACGTCGCAACGGAAAATTCGTTAATTCGGAATTAGCGAACTCGAGCCCGGGAGTGTTTGCGGGCCCACTCGGATTTTGAATTCGAGTGGGGCCCACATGTCACATAACTAGTCCATCATTTACCTTTTATGGTGATGGAAGTTAGTGTAGGAATTGATGGAAACTTGTTTACACTCAAGTAGATAAGGTGATGGACTTTTACCAATTATTAGATTTTGGTATATCATTTGATTTTTGAATATCAAATAAAAAAAGTCAACAAAAATCACTCCATCTTGCTCTCTCTCTTTCACGCCTAAAACCACCAAACTCTCTCCCTATTTTGGCTTGGCCGAATTCATCAAGAATAGAAGGAAGAATTGTTGTAATTTTTCTAAGTGCTAGCACACCACAAGAATCATATAAGGTGATAAGGAAACCAATCCCAAGAGCTTGGAATCTCAAATCTCAAAGCTTGGAGCTTGGATTCATCATTCAAATAGGAGCTTGGAGGAACTTCTCAAAGAATATTTTGTTCTACACACATCCTACATCTGATCGTTGTAAGTATATTTCCGCTATACTTCTTCTTGTATTCCAAAGCCGCGGTAAGTGGATCTACAAGAGAAATAGGGGAGCATATAGGAAGGTACAGACCTTCAAGGCTAGGCTAGTGGCCAAAGGTTATACCCAGAAAGAGGAAGTTGACTATGAGGAAACTTTCTCGCTAGTAGCCATGTTCAATTCCATAAGTACCTTTCTGTCAATTGCCGCATATTATGATTATGTGATTTGGTAAATGGATGTCAAGACTGCATTCTTGAGTGACAATCTTGATGAGTGTATCTATATGGTACAACCAGATGGGTTTATAGCCCAAGGTCAAGAGCAAAAGGTTTGAAAGCTGCAAAGGTCCATTTATGGACTCAAGCAAGCATCTCGATCTTGGAATATAAGATTTGATACCACTTTAAAGTCTTATGATTTTGAGCAGAATGTTGATGAGCCTTGTGTATACAAGTTCGTCATTGATGGGAAGATGGTTTTTTCTTATTTTATACGTCGATGATATTTTACTCATTGGGAATGATGTAAAGATATTATTGGACATGAAAACCTAGCTAGCTAACCAAATCTAAATGAAAGATTTGGGAGAGGCCAATTATGTTCTATAGATCCAGAAACTTCGGGATCGCAAGAAATGACTATTAGTTATGTCTCACACATCCTATATCGACAAGATCCTTGTATGATTTGGGATGCAGAATTTCAAGAAAGGTAATTTGCTTTATTCGATATGGAATTTATTTGTCAAAAGGAACAATCTCCTAAGACATCCCAATAAGTTGAGGAAATGAGACATATCTCATATGCCTCAGCAGTTGGTAGTGTCATGAATGCTATGTTATGGACGATACCGGACATCTGTTTTGCAGTAGGAGTAGTAAGTGGGTTTCAGTCTAATCCAGGATTGGATCATTAGGTGGCTATGAAACACATTCTCAAGTATCTTAAGAGAATGAGAAATTACATGCTTTTGTATTTCGAAGAGGAAATTATCCTATACGGACTCTGATTTTCAGACAGATTTCGATTCTAGAAAATCAACATCTGGATCAGTGTTTACCCTAGGAGGTGGGGCCATTGTATGGCAGAGTATTAATCAATTTTGTATTGTTGTCTCTACCATGGAGGTTGAGTATGTAGCAACTTGCAAAGCAGCTAAGGAAACAGTATGGCTCCATAAGTTCTTAGAAGATCTGGAAGCCGTTCCAGATATGGATAAACCACTCACACTTTATTGCGATAATAGTGGTGCAGTGGAAAATTCAAAGGAACCAAGAAGCCATAAGAGAGAAAAGCATATAGAGAGAAAATATAATCTCATCAAGAAGATAGTGCAAAGATGAGACGTTTCTGTCATAGAGATTGTATTCGCAGAGAACCTGGCTGATCCGTTTAAAAGACCTTGTCGGCTAAAGTGTTTAAAGGTCACCTAGATGGTCTAGATTACGTGACATGTCTCATTTACTCTAGTGCAAGTGGGAGATTGCTGGGATATATGCCCTAGAACTTCATGTAATGTAAACGAAATTATATTTTGTGAAATAATATAATGCATTATTCATTTATCAAAGTGTTTGTTTTAATATCGCATATTGTAAATTATCTAGATTACCTTAGATTACTCATGTGCCTTCAGAATTAGTGTATGAGTGTCATACACAATAGGATTTAAGTCTGAAGTTAGTAATATAAAATAGTTCATAGAGAGCAAACAAAGCGGGTACTTTATTTTTGGTTTATCTATAGTTGCGGTCTATTCTATAACTATATGGTGACCTTGATTCAGGATCGTCAATGTGGAGACATGAGAATGAAGGAATCTTGTATGATGTGATCATATAGGACTTGACCCAGATAGAAATAAATTTCTTATAATATCCGTTAAATAAAGAAATTCATTTCGATCTACTAGATGGTCATATATGGATTGATCTTAATCCTGAGTATACTACGAACTCCTGCATGGTAGGCTATGTCCTTTAAAATACAAAGGTGAGGTTAGTGTAGCAATCCCGACCAATAGCTACGTACTTTGGGGACATGGTTTGGTGTGTAGCATTGGACATTTTACATAGATATGGAGTTCACTCCTTCTTGCGAGAAGTATAGGAGAATCTTACTTAAGGTTGATTTGGTACTTGAACGGTTAGAGCGCCCAAGCCTTTCTATTACGAATAGAAGATTAACATTCATAATGGTCATGAATAAATCATTCATTAGAGAATCAATGATACTTAAGGTAAAAATAATTAGAGGGTATAACAGACATTATGACCCGGCTCTAATTACGAGATACTCGTGGAGGGCCAATCTGTATGTAATGACTATATCGATGGACACCGACATAGTTCGGCTTAATTTATCCATCTGTGAAAATGAGAGTGCAGCTTCGGGTTCTTAGTGGAATAATCTGAAGTTAATAATTCAGAATATTTAATTAAGATTTTAATTAATATTCTAGGATTATTGGAGCTCAGAGTCGTAGGTCTATTTGGTCATGTGCTAGCTCGATATACTAAACAAAATTAAATATAATTGGATAGTCCAATTATATACTCACATATGTAAATATTATTAATATGATTAATAATATTATTTTGTAACACTTTAAACTATATGATAAATTTAATATATAGTTTTTATAATTCTATGATAATTAAACACATGTTATTTAATAAAGGTTAAATTTGGAATTTTCAAATTTTGGGTTTTGGAAACCCTTGGATTTATTTTGGAAGTTACAATTTTTAAAAGGGTGTTAACTTTTTTTCTGTAACATATTTTTCTTTATAGAAAGTAAATGATATGTTACAAGATTTTTGAAAATAAACATGTGTTGGCCGAAAATGTGTATGGTGGGGAGGTGAAAGGTTTTGTTAATTTTGGGAATTAATAACCCTAAGTATAAAAATAAAGTTTAATTTTCTTTTGTCAAGCCTCTCATTCCAAATCCTAGCCTCCACTTTTCTTGTTCTTGCAATTCTCTCAAGTGTTGAGAAGAGAAAAGAAGAACAAAACGAAAAACAAAGAGCCATAAGAAAAACAAGTGTGATTTTAATCTCTAAAAAGTTTAGGGATTTGATTTTGTGAGTCTAGCTCACACTAGTTTCCGTTGGTTGTGAGACATAGCACAAAAGACCTTTTGGTGTCGAACAATAAATCATAATCTGCTTCTATAAATATTCTACACGGTAGTGAGTAATTTTCTGCTCACTGCCGCTCACAAAAGTTGAGTAACAAGGCTCGGTTTGATTTTCTCTTAATCCAAATTTTTTGGGAACTTTTAAAGGTGTTTTAGGACTGTGTTGGGGCTATTTTAACTGGAAAAGTATATCTGAAACACAGAGGTTGTTCACACAAATAAGGGCTGATTTGGGCAGTGAGTTGGGTTCATTTCGGGTCCAAAACATTCCAAACTTTCACTGTTGTTCGGGGGCTGTTCTCAGGTTGAAATTTTGTTGAAAACATAAGCACAATTTCAGAGATTTGGCCTTAAGGAGAGAAGGGCAGAAAAAATTTTCAAGTTCGATCCCGGGTGCCTAACTTGTTTCCACTGCACTAGGAAAGTGATTCCTACAAAATTTGCATTTGGCAAAGTTAGCATATAACTTTTCTTGTCTTAAAATATCAATAACATGCCTCAACTGCAACTCATGCTCATCAATTGACTTACTGTAAACTAAGATGTCATCAAAGTATACCACAACAAACTTACTTATAAATGCATGTATAACATGATTCAATAATCTCATAAATGTGCTAGGTGCGTTTGAAAGACCAAATGGCATAACTAACCATTCATACAATCCATATTTAGTCTTAAATGCAATTTTCCATTCATTTTTTTCTCTCATGGGAATCTGATGGTATCCACTTTTTAAATCAATTTTACTATATACCTTGGAACCATGCAACTCATCTGACATGTCATCTAGCCTAGGAATATGATGGTGATACTTTACCGTTATATTATTGATTGCTCGGCAAACGACACACATTTGCCATGTCATGTCTTTCTTAGGAACTAGATGCAATGGAACCACACAATGACTCATGATTTCCCTTACATACCCATTGTCTATCAACTCTCGCACTTGCTTTTGAAGCTTATTTGTCTCCTCGAGATTGCTCCTATAAGCTGGCTTGTTAGGAATAACTGCTCCAGGTATGAAGTCTAACTGGTGATCAACGCCTCTAATGGATGGAAACCCACTATATATATCCTATGTCAGTACGTCATTGTAATCCTGCAAAACATATGAAATAGACACATGAAGCAACGGGTCAGTGTTAGTAAAATAAACACGGGGCTCTTTGTAGACTAACAATAGCATAAGCTTGCTAGCCTTGAAATCTTTCCTCGTTTCACCATCACCCATGTAGAAACTCTTTTTCTCTCCTTTGTGTTTCCCCTTACGGTCACTCACACTCCCCTTGGGAACTCTCACGGCCTTGGCCTTGTTTTCCTCATTAGGTTTGGTCTTTACCCTCATTAGCTCACCACTCTCACTAGTTTCCACCAATGTGGTGTTTTCCCTCACCCTCTCTTTATCACGCTCAAGTTGAAACTTAACATGATCTTCATAGACTTGTGTAGGTGTAAGTGGATATAAGGTAATAGGTTTTCTTTTTATGCTGAAAGGAATACTTGTTCTTGAACCCATCGTGAATAACCTTCTTATCAAACTGTCATGGCCTACCCAAAAGAATATATCACGCATGCATCGGTATCACATCACATAGAATATGTTCTCCTTGATTTGTCACATTTATTTCACCACAATCATTTAACCACTGCAGCTTGTAAGGCTTGGGTGTTTCAAGCAACTCAACCCGAACCACTCAATCAAAAGCTGTGCTAGCAATATTAGTACAAATGCCCTCATTTATGATCATACTACACCTCTTGCCATTCACACAGCATCTAGTGTGGATTATGTTCTCCTTCTGCTGCTCACTCTCATCCTCTACAACATGTGCATTCAAAACACGCCTAACAACTAGAGATATATTATTCAATGGGTATACAGCTCCCTCGTGGTCACTAGTATCCTTCAACATTGGCGTCTTATCATCAACCTCACTATCAGTAGAGTACACATCTCCGCTCTTTTTATCAATCACTAAGGTGAGCCTATTGGGACATTGTGAATCATAGTGTCTCATGCCTAAACATTTGAAACACTTGACATCCTTAGTTTTGATAGATGTACCATCAGGTTTTGGTCTAGTTTTGCTCGGTTCTGCACCCTCTTTACCCTTGGCACTAGGTTCGACCACAGGCTTATTAAAGCCTCCACTGAAGTCGCCTCTGGCTTGTCCAAGCCTCTATCTTGCTTCTCATTCGGAACTTATTTCCCTTTCCATACAGAAGTAACCTTAGTACCAAATCTAGATATGGATTTTTTCTTGAGTTGCCTCTCTACCTTGATAGCCATGTGAAGCATATCCTCCAAATCAATATAATGATGCAACCTACCATGTTACCAATCCTCTATTCATACCTCCTAGAAATCGTGCCATAGTAGCCTCTACATCTTCAACTACATTTGTCGTGATCATGGCAACTTCCATTTCTGTGTGATAGTCATCAACAATCTTGGTCTCCTGATGTAGATATTGTAGTTTCTGATATAACTCGTGATAGTAATGGCTGGGTGTGAATCTCTTTCTCATGAGACCCCTAAGTTCTGCCCATGTCTAAACCAGCCTTTCATAATTTCTCCTCTGAGTAGAAACAATCTGATCTCATAACATAATCAGTAAACTCAGTTACTGCCAGATTGATCTTCTTCTCGTCTGAGTAGTGATGACAGTTGAAAATCAATTCTATTTTCTTTTCCCATTCTAAGTAAGCCTCGGGATCATTCTTTCCTTAGATGGTTGGTATCTTGATCTTGATGCTATCTAGATAACCATCTACATCTCCTTGTCTACCATAACCCCTCCGATTATAATCTCTTCTTTTGTCATCAAATGCACCTCTACAATCAAATCGTCTACCCCTAATATCATTCCTTCTATCAAACCTCATATTAGGCCTTATGTCATGCCCTGGCTCAAATCTCTCATCCACATCATCAAGATCATCAGAATAATCAAACTCATTTTCAGGTTCTTCTTTATCTGGCGGTATACACTGTGGTGGTACACGTCAAGGTGGCATATTCTGAGGTGGTGGTATATGCTGAGGTGGTGGTACTTTGGGACCACTGCCCATTTGAATACTCTCTACACCCTTGACAACCTCTCCATAACAGTATTCATGTTCTTCATCATATCTGTAAACTTTCTATCTAAAGCCACGAGTTTTTCATCAACATTTAGACTTGGACCTGCCATCTCAATACTGAACAAATAGATTAAAAGTAAAAAGAAAGTAAAACAAATGTGTAAACCCTCACAGCCTCATGTGTTTACACACGAATGATATCACTCCACTCGTGTTTGTACTCTAATATTTTTACCGGATATTGAGCTCACATTTACTGTCTTTTACCACTATTGAGTTATTTCTCAATTCAAATGCAAATCAAACTCAATCCAAGAATACACAACCAATTGTAGTCCTCAAGCCCGCATGAAATTGTGATAGCATCCATAGACACTCCCAATAATAATATAGAACCAAATAAATTCAACTAAAATTTTAAAATTTTTTACTCTTTGTTTTTTGCTCAAATGATCATTGGTCAATCAAGTTCTCGTAAAAGTCTAAAGCTGATATGATATTGATGTTCTTCCTTAACCTAGCTCCTTTTTCTTTGTTTTTTTTTCTTCAAATGACTCACTAGGATTTTAGAAATAAATCAAAACAGAATGCTAAGGTCATGTTTATTTCTTCAACAAAGGCTGAAGAACGGAATGTTAAAGACGAATTGATATGAGGAAGGAAAAACCCAGATTTTACAGAAATTTCAAAACAAAGTATTAACCAAGAAACAACAAAGAAAAAAAAAAAAAACACAAGATCCAATAATAGCTGAATCAAGGTAGAAGTTTTACCTTAATGTAGAAACAAGAACGACAAAGAAACAATGATTAAAACAGAATTAAACAACAAATAAGGATAGGAAATCAGACCTTGGAACCCTGAGCTCTTATACCAAATGACAAGAAACTCGCTTGGGTTCAAAACCAAGCAAACTCCAAGTATTCTTTCTTGAACCTTAATCAATGATTTTGTAGGAACAATACTTATCCAAGATCAGCCCTAAAGCACCATGAAATCTTGCCTATGATAACTTTAAAATATGAAATCAGTGTGCTTTGCTAGCAATGGAGACGCCACTAAGCTTGTCAAACTTAGATAAGTCGATTTGAACTTGAAAATGGGAATCCCTCCCTCACAAGAAATTTGGCATAGCCAAAGCTTAAAGCTTGAAGTTTTCTGTCTTTCAAAAGTCGTGAATAATGTTAAGGAAGAAGAAAAGCAAGTTTAAATAGGTTACAAAGAGAAAACCTAAAGGCGTGAAGACAAAAATGTCCCTAAAGGGCGAAATTACAAAAAGGCTCAAAAATTATCTTAACATAAAATGCATAAGTTTGGCCGAATTACATATAAGTTAGAAATATGCCAAATCTTCAAAAGGCTTGTGAAGCTTCATTCAGAATTGATTTGGGCTAAGTAAAGTAGCTTAAGGCCCTCTCCATTGAAACCACATGTGTCTCTGGTATACCCCTAACTTGTCTGTTGTAGTCAGCGATGAAACTCTGAGCTAGTCCTGTCATTGCTTCTCTGATCCTCTTGGCATTCTGTCTTGTGATTGTCCATGTTGGCACTTACAATACCTTCGAGTGTGCCTTAGTTCTTGTCACCGTGTTTATATGTTCTTCTACTTAAAAGGATAAATCTCAATTTTCGGTAAATAAAGTATTGTTTGCACTCATCTCTTAATGTCATCAAAACAGTATGCCATTCCGGTGAAGAGAACAATTTTCTTAGCTTCATAAAAATCTATCTAAATTATCAATCAAAATGTACAAATGATCCTGCAGCTTCGCTAATAATGTTGGCCTAAATTAACCGGACAATGTCATGTAAATAACGGTTATACATTATTGCTCACCGACTAATATTATCGACTAATAATGAATGATGTCGATAAATACTAATAGTAACACGTGAAGAGGTGATTTTTCCCTACTGGGAAAGGTTTATTTCTCCTCAGTGTAAGATCATTGTTACGTTTCTTATGACCCCAAAAAATAGAGGCTAATTAAATAGTCATCCCTAACTCAGTTCGTCGCTTGAGAGATTTCGAAGTTTTATTGTCCTCTCAATCTTCATCACTGGAAATACGCATCAATAAACTTTCCGTGCTTTTACCTATTATACGATCTATTTTGTTAAAAAAAAAAAAAGGAACAAAAAATGAAACTTTATTCGTCAGTTTGATTCCAATAATTTTTTATTATTAAAAAATATCAAATCAAGAATCGTTGGATTACATGACAGGCAAATGATAAATTTCAGAGAATTTCAGACAGATAACATTAGATATCCCAGGCTTAGGGCATTAGAGATTTGCAAAAAAAATTAAGTAACTTGGCAAATGTAACACAACAAAATATCAGTACTCCAACATACCATTATGCCAAAAGAAAGTAAAACAAAATGTTTGAAATGGTCTAAACACATACCATCATCATCTAAACTGTGCCAAAAAAAACAGTAGACAGAAAAATTTTAAAGGGTCTAAGCAAAACTCTCAAAATATTTTCAGTCCCAGCCAGTGGGCTGTGGGGCAACAACATCAGGAGCTGAAACAGCAGCCATTTCTGGTGCCGGCACTGCATCCCATCCATCACCAGCCACAGGTACTGCACCTGCTGCAAGTGAAAATTCACAAGTTTTTAGAACATGTAATAACACAATAATAGCAACCAAGCACCGAATGTATCATGGGTAGGGTAAATATGCAACCTTCTGGGAAATAGGGAACAGCAGTAATGGGCTGCTGAACTTCACCGGGCCACTGAGCATCAGCAATTTGGGAAGGCCATTGATCACTTGTAAGATTCATGTTATACTCGGGAGCCACATTTGCATAATCAATAGCAGGAGCCTCCTCTTCTTCAGCCTGCTTCGCTTCTTCTGGCTCCCTGTAGAAGAACAGATCCACCTGCACAAAGGAAACATGAAGTCAAATGATAAAAGTAGGTACAAAATAAAGGATAGATAGGGACCCTGACGAATTTAGAAACATTCAAATTGCAATTCATAAAAATAAACCATGATTTACAAATTGTCCTTCGAAGACTTTTCACATTTATTTACTTACCATCACATCCCACTTGTGGCCAGGACGAATAGTGCCACGCATTTGCAGAACCATCCTAGCCAAAAGCCAAAAGAGACACCCAATGCTGTGTTTGCCCTTGTTATTAGCAGGAATGCCAATATCCACGTAGCGCATAGGTGAGTCAGTGTCACAAAAGGCAATGGTGGGAATGTTCCCAAGAGCAGCTTCCTTAATAGGCTGCATAAGAATTATTGTATAAATCAACATCAGCACAAATAGTCGCCCAACTTACTAAAACAACAGAACTACACACATATAGGAAAATTCTTACCTGATGGTCAGTTCTTGGATCTGTGAGGATGAGAAGACGGGGCTCGTTGAATGATGTCTGCATTTGATTGGTAAATTTACCAGGAGTGTGCCTGCCAGCAATGGCGTGAGCGCCAGTGTACTGTGCAAACTTCAACACAGCTCTCTGACCATATGGTCTAGCAGACTGTACAATAATGTCTTGGGGGTTCTCAATGGCTACAATAACCCTGGCTGCCATCTGTAACTTCTCCCAGGTCTTGCCAAGATTGATAATATAAATACCTGAGAAACACAAACATGGAAATTGAGAATGGAACCATGAATAACTAAATCTTTTCCCAGTAACAGATTAAGAACTCAGTGTTACATTCCCCAAATTCCAAAAGACTTGCATAATTAATCATGATATGACCAATCACCTAAGACCTAACTACAACTTTTTTTATTGATGTAATCAAAGCATATGGATACATCCAAACAGGAACCACTACACTATGATAGTTGTCAATTTCATATAACCAAATGTTGGAATTAATTGTTGTTAATTATTTGGTGTTGTTAAATAACAACAATTAGTAATAATTTCATTTGGAAATTATTAAGTTAATTATTTGGTGTTGTTAAATAACAACAATTAGTAATAATTTCATGTTGGAAATTATTAAGTTAATTATGTGGTGTTGTTAAATAACAACAATTAGTAATGATTTCATTACTAAGTAAACAACAAGAATTGTTAATCAAATAATTAAGTAACAACAAGAGTTGTTAAGTGACAACAATTAGAAAAGTTAAATGTTAAATGGGGAACATATGGTACACCCATGATTGGTAATATTTTTGGAAGGGTTAGAAAAGGTCATTATGCATCCTAATAATGTGATTAATAGTAATCAATGCATGTGATTACATAGTGACTTGATTTCCCTCCTATAAATATGAGACAATCAATTAAGTTTGATTAAGAGGTCTCTACAAGCATAAAAGGTATGCAATTGTGTTGTGGTTAGTATAGATTTATTTCAATTAGCATGTAAATAAATCTAGGACTAGTAATACATGTATGGTTAGATCCTAAGAGGACAAACATGTAAATATATTAGGGATTATGTTTCCTAACATTGGTATCAGTAGCTTAAATGCATGTATTCTAGTTGCAAGCATGAAAAATGTTGAAAATGTTTCTGGTTTTTGTTTTTCAAAAATGATTTTCTTCCAACTTTGGGCCGTAATAACTCTCTGTAGAAAATTAATAATCGCATGTTCAAATATGTTTTGAAAACTACGTCATGAGATCTTCAATTTGGTATATCATTTGCTTAATTTGGATTAAAATTGAGAAAGATATGGACCCTAGAAGTTGGCTAGTTGAATCTGTTTTTACCCAGAAAAACACTCCCAGAATAGACGTACTACATGTCATCCGGTTTTAGACAAGAGGACGACAAGTCGTCCGCTTTTCCTGTACGACAAGTCGTACGAATATAACAGACACGGACGACATGTCGTCCATGACCATGTCAACCGACAAGTCGGCTGGTAGTATTAGATTAAAACGACATGTCATACGGCCACAGAACAAGCGGACGACATGTCGTCTGCGCGTGGAAGTTAAACCGAGGCTAGTCGGCGCGTGAGGGCGAGTGGGAGCCCGTGGCCGGCGCGTGGAGGCGCGTGAACCATTCATGGGGCGCGTGACTGGCGCGTGAACATCCGTGTTGGCCCGTGTTGGTCATGTATGTATCGGTTGCTTTTGGTAATTCCTTTTGCATATTGTACTAATCGGCCATGATAAATTTGTTTTATCATATAAACTTTGTGTTTATGTAAATGAATATCTTTGTGATATTTATTTTAGTTAATGTAACTTCATGTTTCATTATATTGATTTTTCTTTGTATTTGTTGCAGAAAAATCATGCCGATCAGACAAAGAACTGCAAAAAGAGTTATGACATCCGCCCACAGTGAAAGATTGAAAGACATGTTGCTGGATTTGGATAAATATCGGATGAAAGAAGATGATGATATGATCTCGCATATAATCACCTTCAATAACATGTTACAAGAATCTATATGGGAGGGTAATTGGATAGGACAACCAAACAGACTGAGATACCTACGAAATACTCTCCCGGAAATATGGCAAAAAAAGGCTTACTGATATTTGGAAATTAGTAACTCATACAGAAGAACTACGTGTTCAATACAACATAGCCATTGAGAGGTTAGCGATTGAGTATCTTCAATCTAAGGCAAATAATACCATTTTTCCCTTGATGTCTCGGAAACGTTGCAAGGATCCGAAATTTGCAATAGGTTTTCCATGGTTGTCCAAGATCAATTACCAGTTACCGAAAGAATTTGAGGATTCTTATCCAAAGACTTTTATTCGTTGGAACACTAGAACCGAAAAGTTTTAAGTGTTAGATATTAGTTTTTCTATGATAAAACTATGTTAATATTTATGTGTGTAATTATCTGTTACTTCATGGCATGTAATTATTGTATTTATATGTATGAATGTTTCATGTTGATTTTGAATTTATGTAATTAAATCAATGATTGTCATGTACAATGGTCGCATGATTAAGATGTTCTAAGAATTTATGTAATTTTTAGAAAATGATTTTACATGATTGATTATGTTGATAATATTTTTACATTGGGTAATTGGATGATGATTGGACACATAGTGGCCTTTTGACTCCAACCCCATTGAAGAATTTTATTAAACATAATTCGTTTCATGATAAAATAAATAAAAGTATTAACAATTGTGCATGAATGTCTGTAGAAACTTTGTGTTTTTAATATGGCTTCCGCAACAAAGAACATTATTGCTGAACTCAACAAGGGTGAGAAACTGAATGGCGATAATTATGAAATTTGGAGCATGAAAATCCAATATGTGCTAGAAGAACAAGAGGTTCTTGAAACTTTGAAAATGAGCATGGATGAACCTGAACAGGGCACTACGGCCCAACACAGGCGAGACCGAGAGGCTTATGAGGCCTGGAAGAAAAAGAATTCCATTGCCCGCATTACGTTGCTGAGCAGTATGGATAATGACCTAATGAAAGAGTTCAGGAAATATGACATGGCTAAGGACATGTGGTCCACACTAGCTGAAAAGTTTGGTAGTACCTCAATAACCAAACTCAGGTCACTGACAATCAAGTTTGACACATACAAGAAACGTCCTGAGTTCACTATGTCAAAACACTTGAGGCAAATGTCAAACATGATTACTGAACTGGCAGATGCTGGACATGTTCTTACAGATGAACAGAAAGTCCAAGCGGTCATTCGTTCTCTTCCAAATAGCTGGGAGCATATGAAAATGCATTTGACCCACAATGAGAGCATCAAAACCTTTGATGATGCCAAACGTCACCTTGAATTAGAAAGCGACCGCCTTGCGGCTGCTAAGTCAAATGCTGAAGTGTATATGACAGAAACTAGCAAACCAGGGGGTTTCAAAAAGAAAAGAAAATTTCATGGTGGTGGGTTCCAGTTCGGAAAAGAACAAAATTCTTCTAAGCCAGAAAAGAAACAGAAAACCAATCAACATGGGAAAGGAAAACGTCCTACCAAAAAGAAAAACATGGCAAAGGTTAAATGTTTTAACTGTGGTAAGAAAGGTCATTTTGCTCGTGACTGCACTGAGCCTAAAAAGGTGAATACCTTTCGTGCATATTTAAATGAAATATGTGTTTCAAGTTCAATCTTTCTAACTGAATCTAATCCTTTGTGGACTGTAGACTCAGGAGCCACAGACCATGTAGCGAAGGATAGAGATGCCTTCGTGGAATTTCGGCGAATTTCACCTGGGGTGAAGTGGATATATGTTGGCAACAACTCACGGGTTGAAGTCAAAGGCATAGGAACATGCAAGTTAGTCATGCATGGTGGAAAAACTTTACTACTACATGATGTATTGTTTGCTCCACAAATTCGTCGAAATTTAGTATCTGTGTTGGTTTTGGTTAATTTAGGTTTCAATTTGAACTTCCATAAATTTGGTGTTGATTTGTACTTAGGTACAATACACTATGGTTCTGGTTATTTTCTTGATGGTTTTATTGTATTGAATGTTGAGTGTTTCAATCACAATTCAGTTTTTCGTTTGTTACTTCAACTGTCAATAATGATGGTGATGTAATTGTGTGGCATGCTAGACTTGGCCACATTGGCCAACAAAGAATGAACAGATTAGCCAAAGAAGGCTTTCTGGGAAATATTGAGAAGGTAGAATTGTCAACCTGTGAATATGTTTGGCAGGAAAAACTGCGAGAAAACCATTTGGAAAAGGGACTAGAGCAGAATTTCCATTACAATTAATTCATTCAGATATCTGTGGTCCAATGAATGTCAGGGCAAGGCATGGAGCATCTTATTTCATCACATTTATAGATGATTTTACTCGCTTTGGTTATGTCTATTTGATTGCTCATAAATCCGAAGCATTAGAATGTTTCAAGAAATTTATGAATTTGACAGAAAATCAATTGGACAAGAAAATTAAAGCACTACGCACTGACCGTGGTCGTGAGTACTTATCTGATCAGTTCAGAGAATTATGTGATGAAAAAGGAATTAGTCGTCAGTTGACTACTCCTGCTACTCCTCAACAAAATGGTGTTGCGGAAAGAAGAAATAGAACTCTTCTTGAGATGGTTAGGTCTATGATGGCACAAGCAAATTTGCCTATAACCTATTGGGGTGATGCATTATTAACTGCCACATATGTACTTAACCGAGTGCCATCTAAATCTGTGTCCACCACACCATATGAGTTATGGACAGGTCGTAAACCAGATATTCACTTTCTAAAACCTTGGGGTTGTGCGGCTTATGTTCATGTGCGTTCTCACGAACATGGAAAGTTAGGCCCAAGAGGAAAAAAGAGTATCTTCATAAGATATTCTGAACAATCAAAAGGATATGTTTGCATAGGTGAACATGAAAGTGGAGGCGTGACAGAATTTGAATCACGAGATATCACATTTTTAGAAAATGATTTTCCTAAGCAGGGAGAGATAGGTCAAGATTTATCTCTATATGAAACTCAAGATCACATGGATCACATGATTGGTGAACACTCGGGTTTACCTAATTCAAGTGGGAGTGATGAGAGAAATTTGAGAAAACATGATGAATCTGTTTCACATGAATCTCAAAATGATGAATTAGTTTCACACGAGTCTCATTTACGTGATCCGAGTGGGAGTGATGTACATAATCCTAGTGGGAGCAATGTGCACGATCCAAATGGGAATAATATCGAAAGTGAGGAATCAGTTCCACCACTAGAATCCCAATTGCGACGTAGTAATCGTATAGGCATTCCTCGACGTCGTTTCGATATCGAAGGAGAAACCTTTATGATTCTACCTCAAGATGATGAAGAACCTAGAAACATAAGAGAGGCTCTTCAGTGTCCTGCTAAGGAAAAATGGATGAAAGCAATGGAAGAAGAGATGGAGTCAATGAGGTCCAACCAAGTTTGGGAATTGGTTGATCTACCCAAAGGACGCAAAGCTGTTAAGAACAAATGGGTTCTTAAAATAAAGCGTAATGCCGATGGCAATATCGAAAGATATAAAGCACGACTTGTGGCAAAAGGGTATACGCAACAGGAAGGAATTGACTATGAAGAGACTTTTTCACCTGTTGTAAGGTTTACCTCAATTCGCTTGATTCTGGCTATAGTAGCAAGTATGGATCTAGAATTACATCAAATGGATGTAAAGACTGCTTTTCTCAATGGAGAACTTGATGAAGAAATCTACATGGAACAACCAGTAGGTTTCATAAAAGAAAATGAAAAGGAGAAAGTATGTAGACTTTTAAAGTCTATATATGGTCTCAAGCAATCGTCTAGACAATGGTATATACGATTCCACAATACAATCATTTCGAATGATTTCACAATGATAGATGAGGATCATTGTGTGTACACCAAGAGAGATAAAGATAAGTTCATTATCTTATCTTTGTACGTGGATGATATACTTATAGCCGGAAATGATAAGGAGTTTGTAAAACACATTAAAGAATGGTTATCATCTAACTTCGAGATGAAAGATATGGGTGAAGCTGCATATATTCTTGGGGTTAAGATCTCAAGAAATCGTTCAAAGAATTTATTATCTCTTTCACATGAGTCATATATAAAGAAAATTCTTGAACGCTTCCAAATGCAGGCTTGCAAACCCATTGATACTCCTATCACGAAAACTGAAGCTTTGAGTCGTAGATTGTGTCCTGAAACTCCACAGGAAAAGGAACAAATGAAGAAAGTTCCTTATGCAAATGCAGTTGGAAGTTTAATGTACGCAATGTTGTGTACAGAGACCTGATATCTGTTTCGCTGTTGGAATGGTAAGTAGATACCAATCCAATCCAGGACTAGCACATTGGAAAGCAGTTAAAAGAATATTTAGGTATCTGAGAGGGACAGCTGATTACTCATTGTGTTATCAAGGAAATGATCTGCAATTGAGAGGCTATACTGATGCTGACTGGGGAGGAGATTTAGATGAAAGAAAATCTACCTCCGGTTTTGTTTTCTTGCTAAACAATGGTGCCATTTCATGGAGCAGTAAGAACAATCTTGTATAGCCTTATCCACAATGGAGGCTGAATTTGTGGCCTTTTCATCAGCAGTACAAGAGGCTGTGTGGTTGAAAAGGTTCTTGGATCATTTAGGTATGTCAAATGAAGCTTCTGGTCCAGTATTAGTTAACTGTGATAGTGAAGCAGCGATAGCCTACACAAAAGACCCAAAATTCCATTGTAAAACGAAACATATAGATACCAAATATAACTTTGTGAAAGACATAGTTGCACGAGAAGAGGTAAACATGAAGTACATTTCTACGCAAGAAATGGTAGCAGATCCATTGACCAAGCCTGTTCCTAGAGATGTCTTTGTTAGACATGTAAAAACTCAGGGATTGCGTAGATGTTAATGTGCTTACATATTATGATATGTATTTTTCCCAAATAATGTTTACTAATGTTAATACTCATTGATATTTGTGTTCAATGCTTACATGTTATTATGTTGATACATGTTTAAACAAATATACTATTTGTTAGTATGAGAAGTATGTCGGACAAGTGAATGATTGGCCCTCTCACACGGGCAATCGCCTCCATTACTTTGTGTTAATGGGAGATGAGACAAATTTTTAAGCTAATTATCTGAGTGATAATTTAGAGAGCTCAAGCTTGAAAATTAAGTAATGTCGTTATGGGGTCACTTTCTCTGTGATATGACCTAAGGTGAATAAGTTCGTTTCACCTTACTTGTCTTAATGTCAGTTATGAGTTAGACATTGTGTTTGTCTGAACTATAATCTGTACGGTATTTTATGAGACATGCGCTCCATGGGAAAGGAGAGAATACCGTAGCACATGTTTTCATACCATGTGTACATTTGTGACTATTGAGGGTAATACAAGTAGAGATCTCAGTCTTGATATTGTGTGAGACCCTTGAGATTATTTCAATCTCACATTGTACCCTTTAGACTCTTGTCTGCTTCTTAAAACTTAGATTTGATGATCGCTATCTTGGAGTGTTGCTGAAAGATCATGAGAGATTCGATCTGAAAGAACATCTCTGGAAAAGCGAATTGAATCAAAGTTGAGAGATTCGAGAGAAAGAGAAAGATCATTATATGAGTAATATCACATTAGCTTGTATTCACTGGTCGACCAATTATGTTATTCTATGTGATCAAACATGATTGTGAATACAAAATAAATATTACATTCGAAAAGAGATCGAGAGAGATTTAATGTGATAAATGATCGAGGATACTGCATACATAATCCACTATGGTTCTATCCATTTTTCGAGCGGCTATATATTCCTAACAGATGTATAGCAAGTGAGCTCTCGAAGTATGCTGGTCGCACGGCACAATTGCAAAGT
Source organism: Zanthoxylum bungeanum (assembly GCA_019454045.1). Classification (NCBI taxonomy): domain Eukaryota; kingdom Viridiplantae; phylum Streptophyta; class Magnoliopsida; order Sapindales; family Rutaceae; genus Zanthoxylum; species Zanthoxylum bungeanum. Next base: position 27,121 of record SKCR01042940.1, read on the forward strand.
ATGAATTATTCTTGTAGAGATAATAAAAATTGTTGATCCCATCATGTGTGAGTGGGAGATGTTGGAAATTAATTGTTGTTAATTATGGTGTGTTAAATAACAACAATTAGTAATAATTTCATTTGGAAATTATTAAGTTAATTATTTGGTGTTGTTAAATAACAACAATTAGTAATAATTTCATGTTGGAAATTATTAAGTTAATTATGTGGTGTTGTTAAATAACAACAATTAGTAATGATTTCATTACTAAGTAAACAACAAGAATTGTTAATCAAATAATTAAGTAACAACAAGAGTTGTTAAGTGACAACAATTAGTAAAATGTTAAATGGGGAACATATGGTACACCCATGATGGTAACATTTTTGGAAGGGTTAGAAAAGGTCATTATGCATCCTAATAATGTGATTAATAGTAATCAATGCATGTGATTACATAGTGACTTGATTTCCCTCCTATAAATAAGACCATTTGCTTATTGAGTTAAGCAATCAATTAAGTTTGATTAAGAGGTCTCTACAAGCATAAAAGGTATGCAATTGTGTTGTGGTTAGTATAGATTTATTTCAATTAGCATGTAAATAAATCTAGGACTAGTAATACATGTATGGTTAGATCCTAAGAGGACAAACATGTAAATATATTAGGGATTATGTTTCCTAACACCAAACATGGTAGTAAGTGAACCATATTCCACACTATGCTATAGACCACCACAACGAACACAAACAAATGACATCATATTCTTTTGCATTCCTTAATTTCTACAGTTCAAAATCACAAGTGAAACATTTAGTGAAATCTCCTGAATTAAAATGAACTTTACTATCCTCACAGACATTCCACGAATTCACACACTTGCAAGCCATCCAAACCCGCGGTAAGGCCATCCCAACCAGTTGTGGTTTAGTCGTTTAAACTACGGCTGGTTATTTTATAAAGGTTACGTGAGCTAACAACACAAACATTAGCTAAACTGTGAGCTGTGTCATTTACTGAAACATCGAGCTGATGAACCTTAGACCTCTATACAACATAGATAGAGCATTATGATGAAACGAGTCAAATATAAACTTCAAACAAACAAATCAACATATTAACATTTATCAGAATTATTAAATTGTTACAAGTTCAGATTTTATTATCTTGATATTATCCTTTATATTTAACCCATGTCAAACTTTCATATTTACTTATTTACAAATGCGCTAATCTAATAGCTAACATCCAAGGCATACAAAGCAAAGCATGAATACCTTAGAGTATATCGTTTGATATCAAATACACTTCAATCACATGAAACATGAAGTCATACATATATACTTTTATCATAATTATCCATATTTGAAATATCATCAAATCAGCAATCCAAACAAAATGTCTAAGAAAACTGCCTTTTCAGAAATCTCTTTTCTTATCTGAAAACACATCTCTTTCTGTAAAAGTTTTCAGAAAACTCTTTTTTGTCTGTAAAACTCTGAGCTTTTCTGTAAATACTCATAATCAATGCAATAATTTCGAGTTCACAATACTTAAATCCAAGTTTTCCTTTCAAAACTTTTGTAAAACAGTTGTGAAAACATCATCTGAAATACCATATGTCATCATGTACATAATCCAATGGTCTTTGGGCGATACGTCTCGCCGTCCTCCATGCCACTAAACTAGTAAACAGTGGTGCTATCAGTGCCACCAACCTATCTCTGAAATCCGGGTCTAGGGGCCTCGCTATCCTACTAGCCCAATACCAATGATCTAGGGGCATCTATCATCCCTAGTCATGTATCTCGTGTGCACACGTACCGAATTGGTTACTGTTATTCCAGATTTATTATCGATATTCTTCAATTCCATATCTGAATCAAGTTACATCTGAGGTGAGTTTTTTCCCCATGCCTCCAAAATCATAAAATCATTCCTTTGAAATCATTTTCATCATCAAGGCTTTTATCTGAAACCATGCTTTATCAAAAAGCTTAAATCATATATCTCAACTCGAGTGAAATCAACATTTCAAGTGAAAATCAATTTAGTCAAATGATCTGCAAAATCATATCTGAAATCATAATTAAAATTCTGAAATAAGTACTCTGCTCACACATACACAATAGTCAAGGCATCCAGGAACATAATCAAGAAAGAAAACAAATATGAGCTGGCTCACACATACAATACTCGTACGGAACTCATTACCTATTTAGAATATATATGAGATGAATGTCGTCAGTGTTGGACAATTATGACCCATAGCGTCACTATTTGTAAAAGACATTGTGGTTTTTGTACAAATTAACTATGTGACAATGGAAATTGCATTTTATCATTTTGTAATTTGATTACTTAAATATATAAATGATAAAGTCCTTATGATTAGTTCTGGATTATAAGATATGAGACAATATCAATCCATAAAGGTTTAATCATTAAATATCCATAGTAGTAGTATTATCGAGACTGGACATCGATAATGCAGAATAGACTAGTATTGCACTTGTGCGTGTTATGGAAGCGTACAGCATAGTTCTCATATATTAAGTATTGGATACTTATGCAAGTGTGATAGGAGGTTGTGTTTACCGATGGTTCGGAAACAGCTTTGTTCTGGATAGACCCCTCGGAATCCCATTGGTAGTATGACTATGTGTCTATGGGAATCCGAATCAGGGTAGGTGTATTTGGTCTTAACCTGAGACTTGCATCACTAGTACTTGCGACAATCAATACGCTTTGGTTTTGGTCGTCCGAGACTATAACATGTTCTGTGTACGCCTCTTCTGGGTTTATTGAGAATCGTAGTGTATAGGGTGTGATGTCAAGACGGAAGTATCACTTCAGTCATATGGAGATGATGATCATGCAAGGATACAGAACTGGTACTCTAATGTGTTGCAATCATCGGGATAATATGACAAGGTCATGATTATCCGATTAAATAGACTAGTTACTTGTGATCCGATATATGCTTCGTACGGGCAGACACTATTCCAGCCCTAGACCTTGCATGTGACATCCGATACTGGATCATAATACGCAATACTATGTATACTACGCCTGACATAGATTATATATTCCTTTAAGAATATTTCTGGAGAATTGGGTAGGAACAGTGCTTTGCTAGAAGCTAACCATGTCTCGTAAATCGGTAAAAATATGGTACGAGGTACGCACGTGTTCGGATAGTCCGACGACCGAATTTTGAATTCGAGTGGGGCCCACAAGTCACATCAAGTCACATCACTAGTCAATCATTTACCTTTATGGTGATGGAAGTTAGTGTAGGAATTGATGGAAACTTGTTTTACACTCAAGTAGATAACGTGGTGGACTTTTACCAATTATTAGATTTTGGTATATCATTTGATTTTTGAATATCAAATAAAAAAAAAGTCAACAAAAATCACTCCATCTTGCTCTCTCTCTCTTTCACGCCTAAAACCACAAAACTCTCCCATATTTTGGCTTGGCCGAATTCATCAAGAAGAGAAGGAAGAATTGTTGTAATTTTTTTAAGTGCTAGCACACCACAAGAATCATATAATGTGATAGGGAAACCAATCCCAAGAGCTTGGAATCTCAAATCTCAAAGCTTGGAGCTTGGATTCATCATTCAAAGAGGAGCTTGGAGGAACTTCTCAAAGAATATTTTGTTCTACACACATCCTACATTCGATCGTTGTAAGTATATTTCCGCTATACTTCTTCTTGTATTCACAAGATTTTATGCTTAAATTGATCTTGGGATGACCTTAGAAACCCAACAATGGTATCAGAGACTATTTGAGCATGAAATTTGATTAGGGTTCTTAACATAAAATTTGGGTATTTTTGATTTGAGCATGTTTTAATCAAATTGTTTGTTTGAGTATTCTTGTATGTTGATAACTTAGAGTTATGCATGATCAATTTGATGAAAAATTAATTGGATTAATTTTCCCCAAATACCTTATGTTGGCCGAATCTTAGAGTACCCTAGGTCATGGTGATTTTTTGTTTTTTAAATCATTGGATGTGTTTAAAATACATGGATATATTAGTTTGTGATTTAATTGGATTGAAATCAAAATTAATGAAAAAAATCCCTAATTGTCGTGACCTTAAAAGCATGGAAATGAATTGATTTTGTTTCAATAATGTTGGACGTATGTTGAAAATATTAATGCATGATTAATTGATTAAATTAGTATTGTGGAAATATTAATTTAGATAACTAATTAGTGCAATACACTTTAATTAATTAAATTTTGAAATTTGGAAATTAGAATTTAATTAATTGGGCTTAATTTGGAATTGGGCTAAAAATGTTGTATTTGGGCATAATGGGCTTCGTTGGGCCAAGTTGGTTTAGGACAATTGGATTGGATCCAAATTGGGCCTAAACCATTACATTAAGTCCAAATATAACAATTGGGCCTTAAATATTTAATTGGGCCTAATGGGCCAAAATTCATTTTTTGGCAAATGGGGTGATTCCTTACTTGGGCCTTGGTATTTGGGTTTGACCCATATTGACCATAGCCCTGTTGGTTTCCATTAAGGTCCCAAGATCAATAATAAGCATGAAATATGTGCGAATACAAATCGAAGAAGTCGCGGAATACTTACATCGAGTGGTTGAATGACGCGGGAGGCAACAAAACTTCACATTCTGCCCTTGGACTGCTCTCGGCAGTGAGCACTGTCACAGCTCACTGTTTCGGCCATTGGAGGTCTTCGTCAAGCTCCAAGCTTCGTCGAACGATTCCCGGCTCATGGGTGGACTTCCCTATCACCTTCACATGTCTCTCGGAGTGCTAGCTCTCTTGATTTTTTTGCCACAAAAACCAAGCACTTTGCTTCCCTTTTTCCTTCTTTGTCACGGTCAAACCAGTAAAAGAAAAGAAGAAAATGGCGTGGAAGAATGGAGAAGAGAGAAGAGAGATTTGTGTGTTAGTTGGCAATTAATTTCCAAAAATCAAAACATATCCAAATATTAAAATAATGATATATTCAATCAGCTTTAAAAGCTTTCCAACCACTCACATCACTTCCAATCCATCAATCAAGTTGTCAAGTCACATCACTCAAAGTGACAAGTGATTTGACGCTTGATGCGACTAATGATTTGACGCTTGATTTGACTTGCGTGCCGCACTCGAATTCGAAATGCGAATGCGCTCGCAAATAATCTCGGGCTCGGGTTCGCTAATTCCAAATTAACGAATTTTCCGTTGCGTCGTAATTAAATGATTACGCCTAGCGAAGTCACTATTCACGTCGCTAACGAATTAATTCTAAATTAATTCGTTCGCCCGAATTAAAATCTAATTTTAATTCCGCGTCGAAATCCAATTTCGTTTAATATATCGAATATATTAATTATCGATTAATTCCAAATTAATCGTTATCTCTCTTTAAAGATATTTTATTTATCCCAGATAAAATATCTCCGCAATTAATCCCAGATTAATTTTCTCTCTCATCTAATTAATCCAGATTAATTAAAAGTGCGAGTCATACGTCATCGGTGAATCTTCGGGAAGCGACCCATGAGATCCCCGGATATGTTGGCAGTAAATTCGGTCGTCGGACTATCCGAACACGTAAGTACCTCGTACTACGTTTATACCGATTTACAAGACAAGGTTGGCTTCTAGCAAAGCGCCATGCCTACCCAATTCTCCAGAAATATCCTTACAGGAATAAAGGATCTATATCAGGCGTAGTATACGTAGTATTGCGTATTTCTGTCCAGTATCGGATGATCACGTGCTAGGCCTGGGGCTGGAATTGTGTCTGCCCCGTACGAAGCACATGTCGGATGTCTGGTAACTAGTCTCTATAATCGGATAACTATGACCTAGTCATATTATCCCGATGACTGCAGTACTTAAGAGTACTAGTACCGTATCCTACGTGACCATCATCTCCATATGACTGGAGTGACACTTCCGTCTTGACATCACACCCAACACACTACGATTCTCAATATACCCAGCATTGGCGTACACAGAACCTGTTAAAGCCCTGGACGACCGCAACCAAAGTATATTGATTGTCGCAAGTATTAGCGGTGCAAGTCTCAGGTTAAGACCAAATACACCTACCCTGATTTCGGACTTCCATAGACACATAGTCATACTACCAATGGAATTCCGAGGGGGTCTATCCAGAGCGAAGCTGTTTCCCGTACCATCGGTAAAACACAACCTCCTATTACACTTGCATGAGTATCCTATACCCAAATATATGAGAACTATGTCGTTGTGCCCTCACAACGCGCACAAGTGTAATACTAGTCTTTTACGTATTTATCGATGTCCAATCTCGATAATACTCTGACTAGGGATATTTAATGATTTATCCTTCGTGGACTGATACTGTCTCATATCATTCTCCGTCCAGGAACAAATCATAGGGACCTCTATCATTTATACATCTAGGTGATCTAATCACAAATGATAAGAGTGCAATCTCCTTTGTCACATAGTTAATTTGTACAACAACACCATGATCTGTACAAATAGTGACGCTATGGGTCATAATTGTCCAACAATCTCCCACTTGGCCTATAGCCAGTCACTCGAGTGTCTTACACCCGAACTATGTACGGTTGGCTCAAACTGCTGAGAAAATGCTTTCGTCAGCGGATTTGCATGATTATCGTCTGATGCGATTTATACGATCATCACATCGCCACGATGTATGATCCGAACGAATCAGATGAATTCGAAGTATTTATCTGGATCGTTGATGAGACCATTAATTCTTTAGCCTGTGCTGAGCCTAGCTCAGCTGCTAACAAATTATATCTAATCTAATTAGATTTTTATCGACCCAGAAGGCTTCTATTGCCGCCTGCCTCAGCTGCAGCAATAACCCGCATTTGTTGTTTATTCGGTAACAGTATCTTGCTTGGAATTTCCAGCTCACTGTTCCGTTATTCAAACTGTATAGTACCGTTTGCGACTTATAGTCGTTTTATATCGGTTAGGAAACTTGCACAGTGATCCCAGTCACTTCAAGTTCTCCATCTCCATAATTAAGACAGCATCCTTTAGTTCTCTAAGATACTAACGGATGTTCTTAACATCAATCCAGTGACTATCACTTGGATTGGCCTGTTTGTGAATCCATATGCTCAAAGCGTATGAGACACCAGGTCGCGTACATTTTTCAATGTACGATTCTCGGAGAGTTTTTCGAAAGCCAAGCTTTCACCGATAGTTTTATGGGAATATCATTTCCAAGAAATGACATATTATCATTATTTATAGGACAGCCACTGTCAGTGCGCTCCCACTAACCCTTTATATACACAAGAATCATTTTCGTTTTGAATTAAATCATAAACCATTATGATTACATCAAAACGATAATTCCAAGAACCTATGCTTGCTTCAATCCAAACATGGATCGAATAACCGCAAACCTTGTTTGCTAGTTTTGGTACGACAAAACGACAGGATGTTGTAAACATCCTCCAAAGGTTTCCTTTTCAGGAAAGCGATTTTCCCGTTAAGCTGTCATATTTCATAAATGAAACATGCAGCATTAGCAAGCATTATCCAAATGGATTTACCGTGGCAACAGGTAAAAGGTTGAATCGTAATCAACACAATGTTGATAACGATACCTTTCCGCTAAAAGCCTAGCTTATACGTTGGTATGTTGCCATCCATGTATGTCTTCCTTGAAGACTTATAGTACCAATAGGCACAATGCCTTGCGGTACATCAACTAGTATCCAAACTTGTTGATATACATGGAATCCATTTCGGATTATATGGCACTTTGCCATAATAGGGAGTCGATACCTTGTATCACTTCACTCCTCATACGTAGTCAGTTGGTATACCTCAATAAGATAGACATCTTTATGAGGTGAGATCAGAAACCCATACCCCAGGTTGTTTTCTGACTCTCTCCGACTTACGCGGTTCTTGTGTATTCGAAGATTAATGGTATAGTTTCATCCTTGATGAACTATTTATGTTCCATTAGGAATCGGTGCCTTGAATAGTATTACTCTCCGATTTTCATCGAGTTTTACTATCCTCCCACTTACCACTGCATATCGGTATTCCTCTTAGGAAAACCGCATGGTGAGCAACAATCTAATTGTTCTCTTGTGAGTTGTATAAGTACAATACTTGGTATCCCTAGGATAACCTACAATTGGCACTTATCCAATTTGGGTTTTAGTTTGGTATCATCCAAACATATGCCTAGCATACCCAAATTATCAGGAATGAGAAACCCGGTTTCTTTCCCGTTCATATCTAATATGAAATCTGTCAAACAGATTTTTATGGAACCTTATTCTAAATAAGTTCTGCACTGTTTATGCTTATCCGTTGAAGGAAATGGTAGCTCAGAGCGACTCATGATTAACCTTATCATGTCCAACAAAATTCGGTACTCATCAGTTCGGACACACCGTCAAATTGACGTGTTCCGGGAGGAGTCCTCTTTGAAAGAATACTATACTCTTTCAAGTATATTAGAAACTTATTGCTTAAGTATTTTCCATTACGGTCTTACCGTGACGGTTTAATACTTAGCCGATCTGTTTGTCTATTTCGTGTCGAAACTTAAAATAAAAGTTTCCGATTTGTGTTCTTAAAGAAACACATAACCATAACGCGATGCCACATCCGTAAAGGTCACGAAATATTCATATCCACATCTAGCCTAGCTAGACATGGGCCCACTTGCTTCACTATGAACTAGGGCTAACAGATCGGTGGCATTTACACTTTTACCAAGTAAATAGTGTTTTAGGCACTTTGCCCAATAAACTAGATTCGTAGACTTTATTTGAATAGAATCAAATCAGTCCTAGTACCCACTCTTCAAAAGTGTGGATATACGATTCTTGTTTTAATTGTGTCCCAGACAACAATGCCACAATTAGTTTCTTCTGATCAAATCAGTTTGAGCTATTTGTTTGTCATGTATATATGTGAGATTTATTTATATTCAAAATATAAATTCTTATTCACATCTAATGTGTTTATCTCAATATCATCTTTATATAATGAAACACTTTAGTGTTCTAGAATATAAAGGTTCACCCGCAGCGGGTTAAACACTGATATAGAGATAATGTATCTAGTCAAACTAGTTACATTATAACAGTTTCCAAATTTAGGTACACACCCGAGGGTAGTTCCTAAACTTAGGTATCTACGGTTAAAACAGCGACTTTCGTCCCGTTTCCAATTCGCAGATTAAATCTCAATTGAAGTCAGTATCCTGTTCAACAGATTCTGAACATCAATATATATTTTTATGTACCACACTAAGTATTTAAAATCCAATTTTAATACTAGTAGTGAACATAATTTGACAAACATATTTGAAGTCAGAGCCTTGCTCGTCTTCAATTCCTTCATGTCTGCTTTGTCCAAACGGCAGTCACGCTTCCGCGATCCCGTTTGCCACAATTTAGGCAGACATTTTGGGATATGTCCTTTATCTTCCCAGAAGATTATAATGATTTTGCCTTTGCCCTTTTCACATTCCAGAAGCCTTTGGCCAAGCCTGGGTTTCTAGAATATCGAAGTAAGGTGCGCCTTGCGCTACTTGCCTAATTGCAAACTTTGACTTTGTCTCCTTGAGAATAGTCATTAACTCTCCAAGAGTTATTTATTGCAATTTAGTACTTCTAAAATCTAAGTATAGATTTATGAAGATCCTTCAATTTCATTATCATACTTTAAGGATCTAATCCTTAGTTCTGATTCAGAAATTAAGGAGTCTACTGCGACAAGCTTAATGGATTAAGCACTAAAGTTATCATCACATAAATCTTCCAAAGATTATGCTCTACTATTTGCTTAACTCCGGGCTTAGGCATAATATGTTATTTTATCAAATAAAGTAACTTATTATTTCCAGGACCATCCTGAAATTATTCCCAATTTGAAAATTAAACCATTTAAATACATTTTCCCTAGGATTATGTTTTAAATGTCAATCTTTCAATTACATCTTGATTTTAATAGTCCAAATATTTAATCAACGATTTTGGTACTATTTATTATAATGATTACAATAGTCCAACTATTTAATCAACTATAATTTAATAGATTAAATCAATTATATTGATTACTATAATCCAATTATAAAATCAACTATAAATGAATAGTTTGAATATAGTCCAACTATTTATTAAAACAACATTTAAATATTAGTCCAACTAACATTTAATTTATTGATGACGAATGATATTTGTTTGAGCGCGTATGGCAAGTAATTAAACGAATATTGCAAATTCAATTCTTGCCTCCCACTATTTTTCGGCGAGCCTCTAACCCTCTGTCGAGTACTCGGGAAACCGTGTTTCCTAGTGGGCTAGGATCCCGTTAAATATCACACAATCTTGACTTTGGCCAACAAATTGTATGATAATTAACTAGGTAGATCTCTAAGATCGATTGGATCCAATCCAATTCCTAGATCCGGTAGGGGGACATCCAAGTCCGAAACATATATCTTATATATGCCAATACATCCAATGTATTACCTAACCTTTTTCCTCTGAATCAACTAAGCCTTGGCTTTGGCACAACAAACTTAGTGATCCCAGTTAAGCGCGACCCATTGACCATGGAAAGCTTCGTAATCAATGTCGATGGACAAGAAGTGGTCTTGACTTTGGCCAACAAACCACAACTTGGACAAGACACCAATATGGAACAAAGCTCTCGTGATTCAAACACATCCTCGACGGACAAAGGCCTTGACTTTGGCCAACAAGCCAATGCCAGTCTCGGATCTTGAGTGAGAATCACTCAATGGAAGGAAAACGCTTAATATTTTGCGAGGGTTTTTCGAGTGCAAATTGGCAACCAATTTATTATCTTTGTTAAGGTCTCATCATCATCATACACCCTTAAACATGCATTCTAAACACATAATAAAGCGCGTATATAAATAATAATGATATGCGGATGGATACTTTACACATTGATCCTAGATCAAATCTCTCCATTTCTCTCTCCCCCGCTAGCACATGTATTACTTCTACCCGTTACACTACACTTCTAAAGAAACCTCATTTACATTGAGGGGAATATGAGAAGAGAATACAAAGAATAATGAGGTAATAAGGCTGGACACGCAGGTCCAATTAATAAATCAAATTTATTACAACAATTTCTAAAATTGTCCCACCCATCTAATATCCATCCGATATACATTATTCATGCATCGCAACCATGTATTCACACAAGCATGTTATCAATCAATCTAATCAAATTAATTAATCTGATAATTAGTGATCATCCAATGTTCAAACAACGATTTGATTTTGCTCGAGTCAAACTCGTTTTGCGAATAAGTACTCAAAGTACGAATTCTCGAATTAAATTAAACTACAAATTAAATCCAATTTAATATGTATTTAATTCTAATTCGCTATTTAATTCCAAATTAAATACTACACTTTAATTAGAACCTTTTACGACTTAAATTCCAAATAATCGTTACGGGTCTCAAAGCCCGATTAACGTCCAACGTCAATTTAATTAAAGTCCAATGGGCTTTTAATTAATTTCTTAAGGCGTGGACTTTTGGTCAACTCGGGTCAAACCGAATAACCAAAATCCAATCCGGGAGTTACCCCATAAGCCCAGAAATCAATCTTGGCCCATTAGGCCCAATTAAACTTTAAAGGTCCATTAAGTCGCATTTGGGCTTTATGGATGCGGTTTTGGGCCCAATTGGATCCAACCATTTTGCCTAAACCCAACTTTGTACAACAAAGCCCAATAAGCCCATTTACAACACATAAAAGCCCAAATCCAATTTTAAGCCCAATTAATTAACACAAAATTCCAATTTTATTTAATTAACTAAAGTGTATAACAAATTAATTACCCAAATTAATATTTCCAAAACATCAATTAGCCCAATTAATCATGCTCATCATCACATGTCCAACACATTTTGATTAAAATCAAACCCATTAACATGCTATAAGTCTCGGCAATCATAGGGAATTTTAAACCGATTTCGATTTCAATCCAATTAATTCCACAATCAACATTAAATCAACATTCCCAATGATTCTCAGTCATCCAATGATCAAAAATCAAAAATCCCCAGACATTTAGGGCTAGTTTGTATTCGGCCAACACAAATTTGGGGAAAAATTGATCCAATCCAATTTCATGAAATTGATCCAATCAATCTTCAATTCAACATGTTTTAAGCATACTCAATCATCCAATTCAACAAATCATGCTCAAAAACATTTTACCCAAATTTTAAGCCCTAAACTTTTTCATGCTCAACCTTGCTCTAGATGCCATTGTTGGTTTCTATTAAGGTCCCAAGATCATAATAAGCATGAAATATGTGCGAATACAAATCGAAGAAGTTGCGGAATACTTACATCGATCGGTTGAGCGACGCGGGAGGCAACAAACTTCAATTCTGCCCTTGGACTGCGCTCAGCAGTGAGCAGGTTCACACTCACTGTTTTCGGCATTGGAGGTCCTTCGTCAAGCTCCAAGCTTCGTCGAACGATTCCCGGCTCATGGGTGGACTTCCCTATCACCTTCGCATGTCTCTCGAGTGCTAGCACTCTTGATTTTTTTGCCACAAAATCCACACTTGGCTTCCCTTTTTCCGTCTTTGTCACAGTCAAACAGTAAAAGAAAAGAAGAAAATGGGCGTGAAGAGATGGAGAAGAGAGAAGAGGAGATGTGTGTGTGAGTTGGTAATTAAGTTCCAAATCAAAACATATACCAATTTAAAATAATGATATATGTCAATCAAGCTTTCAAAAGCTTCCAAAACACTTCACATCACTTTCCATCAATCAATCAAGTTGTCAAGTCACATCACTCAAAGTGACAAGTGATTTGACGCTTGATGCGACTAATGATTTGACTTACGTGCCGCACTCGAATTCGAAATGCGAATGCGCTCGCAAATAATCTCGGGCTCGGGTTCGCTAATTCCAAATTAACGAATTTTCCGTTGCGACGTAATTAAATGATTACGCCTAGCGAAGTCACTATTCACGTCGCTAACGAATTAATTCTAAATTAATTCGTTCGCCCGAATTAAAATCTAATTTTAATTCCGCGTCGAAATCCAATTTCGTTTAATATATCGAATATATTAATTAATCGATTAATTCCAAATTAATCGTTATCTCTCTTTAAATGATATTTTATCCCAGATAAAATATCTCCGCAATTAATCCCAGATTAATTTTCTCTCTCATCTAATTAATCCCAGATTAATTAAAAGTGCGAGTCATACGTCATCGGTGAATCTTTGGGAAGCGACCCATGAGATCCCCGATATGTTGGCAGTAAATTCGGTCGTCGGACTATCCGAACACGTAAGTACCTCGTACTACGTTTATACCGATTTACAAGACAAGGTTGGCTTCTAGCAAAGCGCCATGCCTACCCAATTCTCCAGAATATCCTTACAGGAATAAAGGATCTATATCAGGCGTAGTATTGCGTATTTCTGTCCAGTATCGGATGATCACGTGCTAGGCCTGGGGCTGGAATTGTGTCTGCCCCGTACGAAGCACATGTCGGATGTCTGGTAACTAGTCTCTATAATCGGATAACATGACCTTGTCATATTATCCCGATGACTGCAGTACTTAAGAGAACTAGTACCGTATCCTACGTGACCATCATCTCCATATGACTGGAGTGACACTTCCGTCTTGACATCACACACCAACACACTACGATTCTCATATACCCAGCATTGGCGTACACAGAACCTGTTAAAGCCCTGGACGACCGCAACCAAAGTATATTGATTGTCGCAAGTATTAGCGGTGCAAGTCTCAGGTTAAGACCAAATACACCTACCCTGATTTCGGACTTCCATAGACACATAGTCATACTACCAATGGAATTCCGAGGGGGTCTATCCAGAGCGAAGCTTTTTCCCGTACCATCGGTAAAACACAACCTCCTATTACACTTGCATGAGTATCCTATACCCAAATATATGAGAACTATGTCGTTGTGCCCTCACAACGCGCACAAGTGTAATACTAGTCTTTTACGTATTTATCGATGTCCAATCTCGATAATACTCTGACTAGGGATATTTAATGATTTATCCTTCGTGGACTGATACTGTCTCATATCATTCTCCGTCCAGGAACAAATCATAGGGACCTCCTATCATTTATACATCTAGGTGATCTAATCACAAATGATAAGAGTGTAATCTCCTTTGTCACATAGTTAATTTGTACAACAACACCATGATCTGTACAAATAGTGACGCTATGGGTCATAATTGTCCAACAAGCCCATGCTTAAGAAATTAATTGAAACCATTGGACTTTATAAATGGATTTTGATTTTAATAATTGGGCTTTTGAGACCCATTTAAGATTATATTTGAGAATCTAAGTCGTAAAGGAAGGCGCATTAAAAAAGGGTAATTAATTTAATTTGGAATTAATATAGAATTAGTCTTGAAATACAAATTAAATTAGATTTAAGTTGTAGTTCGATATAATTCAAGAATTCGTACTTTGAGGTACGTATTCTTGAAAAAAACGAGTTGGAATCGCACAAATCAAATCGTTGTTTAACATTGGATGATCAATTTATTCAAGATTAATAATTGGATTAGATTGATTGAATAACATGTTTTTTGTGTGAATACTGGATGTGTTTTGTATGAAATAATGTATATCGGATGGATATTAGAAGGGAAATGGAAATTTTGGAAATTTGTTGTAAATTTTAGAATTATTAAATTGGACCTGCGTGTCCAACCTTATCTCTCGATTCTTTGTAATTCTCTTCTGACCTAAATTCCCCTTAATGTTAATGAGTTTTCTTTAATTGTATTATGTATTGGGTAGAAGTTAGAATAGTGCTAGCCAGGGAGAGGAAAAAGAGTGATTTGTTCTAGGAACAATTGTTGAGATATCTATCCGTATATCATTATTAATTTATTTACCGCGCCTTATTATGCTTTTTAGAATGCATGCTTAAGGGTGTATGATGGGACCTAATTGTAGGCAATGCATTTTTGCATGTAAGTCCCGATGATGAGTCTCGTATGGAGACACTACCTCTTTAATTGTGGAAGCCGCGGGAACGGACGTCGGAAGGGAATAGTCATGAATTGACACATGTTGTTGGATTTAATTCGCTGGATTAGCTTCAGGTTCGCTTGTTGGACCTCCGTTTCAAAATACATCCTTAGCCCAAAACCAAAGCCACACGCCCACCTAGTCCAGGCCCATTAATCACATTCAATAAGAATTAAAACATTTAAAACACATATCAAAAATTAAATTAAATCAAATTAAAATAAATAAATTAAATCAAAATTTAAATTAAATCACCTTCCCTAATTAAACAAGATCAAATCAAATTAAACTAAATCATATCCTTAACTAAAAAGAATAAATCAAATTAAATCAAATCACTTCCTTAATTAAAAGAATTTTTCCTTATCACATTTTAATTAAAAAATATCTCATTAATGCACAAATCATTCTCCTTCTCAAACAAAGAAAGCCATCATCCCCTTGCCTATAAAAAGAACCATTCACCAACACATTAAACCATGGCTCACTCTCACGAAAATACAAAGAAATTAACCCACTGCCTCACACCACATAGCTTCCACGCAAGTTACCCACGCAAACCACAAACCCTCCATTACCGTAAATAATATCCCAACGCAAATACCCTAGCACCGCACGCCCACACCTTCATGCCATTAGCCTCAACTCACGCACACCTCACCCACTTCACTACCTCACAACACACCACTTGCCCCCCAACTCCACTCACATTGCCTCACAACCCCCTTAGCCTTCATCACGCCACCTGCCATTCACTGACCAGCAAGCACTCACGCACAAAGCCCCATTCACGCACAGCCCCTCACATTGCCTCACAGCCCCTTAGCCTTCATCACGCCACCAGCCATTCACTGCCTCACGCAAGCAGCCCCTCAAATTCCACTCACAAATCTGCCTCTCACGCCTAGCACAACAGACCCCTCACACAGCTCACGCACTCACGCACCAAAATAGCAGCCGCTTACCCACCAAAACAGTCCCCGAATTAACCCAAAACTGCACCCTAAAATCACCCCGAAAACAGTCCCCGAATTAACCCAAACAGCAGCCCAATACCCCTCCAAACAAGCCAAAACAGTCCCCTAAATTACCAAGAAACTGTGACCAGAAAATACAACAAACACAACAGCAGCGAAACGGAGTGAAAACAACAGCGAAACAGCGAGGAAAAATGTTGGATTAGTGAACCAGAAAAGTTGTGGAAGATCAACCCTTCAGACGGCCGTGTAACGCGCTTTCGAGAAACGACAAAAGAGGTTAGACCTGAGGCACCCTTTTTACTTATTATCTTTCTTTTCTTTTATTTATTCTAATATATTATCGCATGAGAGTCGTTTGTTGAGGCATGATGTGAATTATGAATGAACGGAATGCGTGTTCTCTTTCGTGGTATATCGGATGGAAACCCGGACGTAAATTCTGTAGCCGAATTCGAATGGACGGTAGTGCGGTTTGCACTCGGGATACAACGCCACGTACTACTTGAGAGACACATGTATTTCGTTTCATCCAACATTGTATTCGAGCATGATTAGGTTGCTAGTATGTTATTTATCTTAAGCATGATTTAGTCTAGTATGTTATTTATCTTTTAGTATGATTAGGTTACTTCTTAGCATGGTTTAGTTGTTTGTCTTAATCATGATTAGTTATTTTTTTGCGTCTGGAAGTTGCATTATGTTTAGGTTGTTATTTGTTTTCCGCATTATATAATTGAAGTATGTTCATGAGATTGCCGTGTGATATTATATGCTTGCAGATATGATGATTTACTTTTCAAGCATGCAAACTTAGACATAGGATTTACTTTGATGAATGCGGACTAGATCTAAGTTACCTTTGAGCATACATGTTGAGTAGATTCGGTTAGTTTATTGCACAAATCATATCATTACAAGTGACATAGTAAGGGACCATTCCGAACCCAACGGTTTGAGGTCTTCCCTTGCGAGGGGTGAGTGCCCCTTAAATCACATTTTCCCGGTTCACAACGGGTGGCGACTCCATGTTATTTCTCCGGTTTAGTTCCCCGCGAGCTATTTCGTACTCCTAACTAGGCCGCGAGCCTAGAACAACGTCGTCGATTTATGTGTCCTACACTAATCAAAGATAATAAATTGGTTGCCAATTTACGCGAAAACCCTTAACAAATATTAAGCGTTTTCCTTCCATTGAGTGATTCATTCTCAAGATCCAAGATTGGCACTGGTTCATTGGCCAAAGTCAAGACCTTTGTCCATCGCGGATGTGTTTGAATCATGAAGGCTTTGTTCCATATCGTATGTCTTGTCCAAGTTGTGATTTGTTGGCCAAAGTCAAGATCATTTCTTGTCCATCGACATCGATTACGAAGCTTTCCAAAGTCAATGGGTCCCGCTTAACTGGAATCATTAAGCTTGTTGTGCCAAAGCCAAGCTTAGTTGATTCAGAAGAAAAAGGTTAGGAAAAATATATTGGATATATTGGCATATATATTGTATATATGTTTCAGACTTGGAGGTCCACCTACCGGATCTAGGAATTGGATGAGATCCAATTGATCTTAGAGATCTACCTAGTTAAATATCATACAGCTGTTGGCCAAAGTCAAGGTTGTGTGTTATTTAATGGGATCCTAGCCCACTAGGAAACTAGGTTTCCCGAGTACTCAACAGAGGGTTATAGGCTCGCCGAAAAATAGTGGGAGGCCAGTATTGAATTTATAATTTCGTTCAAATACTTGGCTTTACGCGCTTTCATATTATTTTCATCAATAAATATTTATTAGTTGGACTAATATTTTCTTATTTTTCTTGTAACAGTTAGACAGTAACCCATACAACATTAATTGAATAGTTTGACTATTGCAATTAAGATGACATGAAAGTTGAGCATTAAAGATATTATCATGGCGACAATGTCTTTAATGGCGCGAACTTTCAAGATTGGGACATGAATCTCAGGATTGTCCTGGGATCCGAGAAGTACTCTACACTATAAAGAGACTCTTGGGCCTAGCCAAGATCTGATCAGATAGTTGAGCTAGAGCTTTGGAAGATCATAGCGATGACAACTTCACTACTCAATCTATAATGCTTGCTGCTATGACTCAACAATTACGTCGTCAAAACAAGGGATTGGATCCCTATAATATGATGGCGAAGTTGCATGATCTTCATCGATCTAATCTTAGATCGCAGAGATATAAGTTGCAGAAGAATCTTTTTCACGCTCGCATGTCAGATGGTACATCTGTTGAGCACCATGTGTCGCTGATGATTGCTGACATTGAGCAGCTGGGACAGATGGGCATTGTCTTCGAGGCTGAGACTTCTATAGATTTGATCTTACAGTCTCTCTTTGACACTTGGAGTGGGTTCATCATGAACTACATTATGATGAACCAAGACCAAACTCTTGGAGAGTTAATGTCCACACTGCGCGAAGCAGAAAAAGATCTCCTAAAGGGCAACGAAGCGTGAGGCGCACTTCGCTTCAACATCTCAGTCTCCCAAGGCTTGGCCTAAGGCGACTGGAGGTGTAAAGAAGAAGAAGAAGAAAAGCAAGGCCAAATCGTCAAAACCTACTGGGAAGGGTAAAAGCAAATCCCAAGATGTATGTATACAGTACGACAAGCGGGGTCACTAGAAGCGTGACTGCCGCGAGTACAAGGCACACATGAAGGAAATCAAAGCGGGCAAGGCACCAGCTTCAGATATGTTTGTTATAGAAATAAACATGTCTACTACTAATTTAAAAATTGAGTTTTTGATTCGAGTTATGGTACTTATATATGTACTGATGTGTAGGATCTACAGATTAGCAGGAGACTGGCCTCAGGAGAGATTGACCTCCGCGTCGGAAATGGGACACGAGTCACCGTTTTGTCCGTTTGCACTTATGTTTTGGAACTGCCCTCGGGGCATGTACTTAAACTCCAAATTGTTATTATGTACCTAGTTTGATTAGGAAATTTATTTATGTATCTATGTTAGCCCAATGTGGGTATACTTTTGTATTTAGAAACACTGGGTGTTTTATGTATAAAAATGATATGGAGATTTGCACTGCTAATGTAAGTAATAGTCTTTATATTTTGAATATAAATCAAACTCAAACATATAATGTAACAAACAAAAGGCTTAAATTAAGTAACAAATATGAAACTTATATGTGGCATTTTCGTCTGGGATACATTAACAAGACTCACATATCCACACTGTCGAAAAGTGGGTACTTGGACGGATTTGATCCAAATTCATATGACGTCTGGGAATCTTGTTTATTAGGCAAAATTCCTAAATCACCTTTTAGCGGTAAATGTGCACGTGCCACCGAACTGTTAGCCCTCATTCATAGTGACGTATGTGGGCCCATGTCTAGCCAGGCTAGAGGTGGATATAAATACTTCGTAACCTTTACGGATGATGCATCGCGTTATGGTTATGTGTATCTTATGAGACACAAGTCGGAAACCTTTGAGAAATTCAAAGAGTTTCAACACGAAGTAGAAAAACAGACAGGCAAAAGTATTAAGAGATTACAGTCGGACCGTGGTGGCGAATACTTAAGCAATGAGTTTCTTGATTACTTAAAAGAATATGGTATTCTTTCACAGTGGACTCCTTTCGGAACACCGCAATTAAACGGTGTGTCTGAACGGAGAAACCGAACTTTGTTAGACATGGTAAGGTCTATGATGAGTCGCACAAAGCTACCTATTTCCTTATAGGGATATGCATTGAACAATGCAATACTTATTTTGAATAAGGTTCCGTCAAAGTCTGTTCAACAGACTCCGTATGAAATATGGACATGAAAGAAACCGGGTTTCTCATTCCTGAAGATTTGGGGATACTGGGCATACTTCAAACGTTTGGAAGGTACCAAACTAGAACCCAAATCGGATAAATGCCTATTTGTAGGATATCCTAGGGAAGCCAAATGATATTACTTCTATCACCCACAAGAGAACAAAGTATTTGTTGCTCTACATGCGGTTTTCCTTGAGAAGAATTCCTAAAAGCAGTGGTTAATGGGAGGAAAGTAGAACTCGATGAAAATCGGAGTGATACTGTTCCTGGCACAGAATCCTTAACGGAACATGAACAGTCCATCAGGGATGAGACTATACCACAATCTTCGAATACACAGGAACCACGTAGGTCGGAGAGAGTCAGAAAACAACTGAGAGGTATGGGTTTCTGATCTCACCTCATGTGGATATCAATCTCATTGAGGATAACGAGCCGGCTACGTATGAGGAAGCGATACAAGATATCGATTCCACTTTATGGCAATAGGCCATGAAGTCCGAAATGGATTCCATGTACACCAACCAAGTTTGGACAATGGTTGATGCACCAGAAGGCGTAAAGCCTATTGGTTGCAAATGGGTCTTCAAGAAGAAGACCGACATGGATGGCAACGTACAAATGTACAAAGCTAGTCTTTTAGCGAAAAGGTAGCGTCAACGACATGGTGTCGATTACGATGAAACTTTTTCACCCGTTGCTAAGATAAAATCCATTCGGATAATGCTTGCTATTTCTGTATATTTCGATTACGAGATATGGCAGATGGATGTCAAAACTGCTTTCCTTAATAGAAACCTTTTGGAGGATGTTTATATCCAACAGCCTGACGGTTTTGTCGTACCTAGACTTACAAACAAGGTTTGTAAGTTAAATCGATCCATTTATGGATTGAAGCAAGCATCGCGTTCTTGGAACCAACGTTTTAATGAGATCATAAAAGAATATGATTTCGTTCAAAACGAGGATGATCCTTGTGTATATAAGAAGGTTAATGGGAGCGCACTGACATTCATTGTCCTTTACGTTGATGATGTATTGCTTATTGGCAATGACATTCCCATGCTACAATCGGTGAAAGCTTGGCTTTCATTAAAATTCTCCATGAAGGATCTGGGAGAAGCAGCCTTTATTCTAGGAATAAAGATCTACCGGGATAGATCTAGAAAGCTGTTTGGACTCTCCCAGAGCACGTACATTGACAAAGTGTTGAAGAGATTCAACATGGATCAGTCCAAGAGGGGACTGTTGCCAGTGTCACATGGTGTCACTCTATCTAAGGACATGTGTCCTAAAACTCAAGATGAGAGAGACAACATAAGTCGGATCTCGTTCGCCTCGATAGTCGGATCGATCATGTATGCCATGATATGTACCCGACTTGATGTCTCGTATGCTTTGAGCATGTGTAGTCGCTATCAGGCCGATCCAAGTGATGGTCACTGGATGGCGGTTAAGAATATCCTTAAGTATCTTAGACGAACTAAGGATGCTTTCTTAATCTATGGAGATGGAGAACTTGAGGTAACTGGGTATACCGATGTAAGTTTCCAAATCGATAAAGATGACTGTAAGTCCTAATCTGGGTACATATTTTGTTTGAAAAACGGAGCATTAAGCTGGAAATCTTCCAAGCAAGAGACTGTTGCCGATTCAACAACAGAAGCGGAGTACATTGCTGCAGCTGAAGCAGCAAAAGAGGCAGTTTGGATCCGTAAATTCCTAATTGGATTAGGAGTAATTCCGTTAGCAGCTGAGACCATTCCATTGTATTGTGACAATAACGGGGCTATAGCGCAGGCTAAGGAACCAAGGTCTCATCAACGATCCAAGCATGTTCTTCGACGTTTCCATCTGATTCGTGAGATCATACATCGTGGCGATGTGAAGATCGAGAAGGTCGCATCAGATGACAACATTGCAGATCCGCTGACGAAAGCTATTCCTCAGTAAAAGTTTGAGCGACATGTACATAGTTCAGGTGTTAGATGCTTGGTGATTGGCTATAGGCCAAGTGGGAGATTGTTGGACAATTATGACCCATAGCGTCACTATTTGTAAAAAACATTGTGGTTTTTGTACAAATTAACTATGTGACAATGAAAATTGAATTTTACCATTTTGTAATTTGATTACTTAAATATATAAATGATAAAAGTCCTTAGGATTAGTTCTGGATTATAAGATATGAGACAATATCAATCCATAAAGGTTTAATCATTAAATATCCCTAGTCGTAGTATTATCGAGACTGGACATCGATTATGCGGAATAGACTAGTATTGCACTTGTGCGTGTTATGGAAGCGTAACAACATAGTTCTCATATATTTAAGTATTGGATACTTATGCAAGTGTGATAGAAGGTTGTGTTTACAGATGGTACGGAAACAGCTTCGCTCTGGATAGACCCCTCGGAATCCCATTGGTAGTATGACTATGTGTATGGGAATCCGAATCAGGGTAGGTGTATTTGGTCTAACGTGAGACTTGCATCGCTAGTAGTGAGAGGCGTACGACAATCAATACGCTTTGGTTTTGGTCGTCCGGACTTTAACATGTTCTGTGTATGCCTCTTCTGGGTTTAATTTGATTTAATTACGTCGCAACGGAAAATTCGTTAATTCGGAATTAACGAACCCGAGCCCGGGAGTGTTTGTGGGCCCACTCGGATTTTGAATTCGAGTGGGGCCCACAAGTCACATCACTAGTCAATCATTTACCTTTATGGTGATGGAAGTTAGTGTAGGAATTGTTGGAAACTTGTTTTACACTCAAGTAGATAAGGTGATGGACTTTTACCAATTATTACATTTTGGTATATCATTTGATTTTTGAATATCAAATAAAAAAAAAGTCAACAAAAATCACTCCATCTTGCTCACTCTCTTTCACGCCTAAAACCACCAAACTCTCTCCATATTTTGGCTTGGCCGAATTCATCAAGAAGAGAAGGAAGAATTGTTGTAATTTTTCTAAGTGCTAGCACACCACAAGAATCATATAAGGTGATAGGGAAACCAATCCCAAGAGCTTGGAATCTCAAATCTCAAAGCTTGGAGCTTGGATTCATCATTCAAAGAAGAGCTTGGAGGAACTTCTCAAAGAATATTTTGTTTTACACACATCCTACATCCGATCGTTGTAAGTATATTTCCGTTATACTTCTTATTATATTCACATAATTTTATGCTTAAATTGATCTTGGGATGACCTTAGAAACCCAACAGTCAGAACAGATTTCCTAACCAGCTCCGCTACTACACCATAAAATCATTAACCAATTAAACATACCAACATGAATACATGTCACGTGTCACAGACTCATTACATGGTTTCTCATACTCAAACATATACATGAAAAACATTGCTTAATCATTCAGAATCATCACACACATACGTTTATATACATATATCAAACATATGAATATATTTATTACTTCGAATTTCGATACAATGACCTTTACAACCCTTACATTCTTTACTTATCAATCAACATTCACCATTCATATACGCATCCAATCAATCATGAACTTCATCACTCGAAAAAGACTTTAGTTTATACCAACTCAACCTATATACCGCTAAATCGTATACATTGACCAATAACAAACTTATCCCAATGACGCACATATACACGTACTATTACAAATTCTAAAGTCATAACTTATTTCTTTACCAATCCTTTATACCCAAATCATACATATCCAATCATGTCATACATATACAAATACGCGTTCATATGCTAATACACATGGTTATACATACTCATATATTTACATACACGAATACATAGTAGTACCGATTCATACACTTCCATACATCCATACATACACATAAATATTAACTTCATTTCATGTCTCACATCATATCATATCAAATAAAAATCTATACCTTTGGTAGTCGATTATCCCAACCATACGTAATCTCGAACTTCGTTCTCAAGAATATACCTTAACTATCCTCTTTTGACCTAACATGTCAATCATATATATATATATATATATATATATATATATAATCAAACAAGAAATCACTAACTTAAGTTATCATCGCATAGGTTACTTACCTTGCTTCGCGAGCACTCCAGGTCATAGTCACATCTGTAAAAATAAATGGCAAAAATGCCGCTAGAATCATGATTACGGTATTCTCGACTTAACTACGATAAAATCTTGGATCTTTCCAGAACAAACTATTCCAAGCCACTAGTTCACCTAAATTCTCGGTTTACGCATTTTGGAAAATCTTCCGAAAAAGTTTCCGCAAACACCACAGAAGGGTCCCGAACCCTTCAACCTACCCGGATTTATCCAAACATGTTCGTATTGTTGGACAATTATGACCCATAGCGTCACTATTTGTACAGATCATGGTGTGTTGTACAAATTAACTATGTGACAAAGAAGATTGCACTCTTATCATTTGTGAATAGATCACTTAGATATATAAATGATATGAGGTCCCTATGATTTGTTCCTGGACGGAGAATGATATGAGACAGTATCAGTCCACGAAGGATAAATCATTATATATCCATAGTCAGAGTATTATCGAGATTGGACATCGATAAATACGTAAAAGACTAGTATTACACTTGTGCGCGTTGTGAGGGCACAACAGCATAGTTCTCATATATTTGGGTATAGGATACTCATCCAAGTGTAATAGGAGGTTGTGTTTTACCGATGGTACGGGAAACAGCTTCGCTCTGGATAGACCCACTCGGAATTCCATTGGTAGTATGACTATGTGTCTATGGAAATCCGAAATCAGGGTAGGTGTATTTGGTCTTAACCTGAGACTTGCACCGCTAATACTTGCGACAATCAATATACTTTGGTTGAGGTCGTCCAGGGCTTTAACAGGTTCTGTGTACACCAATACTTGGTATATTGAGAATCGTAGTGTGTTGGGTGTGATGTCAAGATGGAAGTGTTACTCCAGTCATATGGAGATGATGGTCACGTAGGATACGGGACTGGTTCTCTTAAATGTTGCAGCTATCGGGATAAAATGACAAGGTCAGGTTTATCCGATTATAGAGACTAGTCACCAGACATCCGACATGTGCTTCGTACGGGGAAGACACAATTCCAGCCCCAGGCCTAGCACGTGATCATTCGATACTGGACAGAAATACGCAATACTAGTATACTACGCCTGATACAGATCTTTTATTCCTGTAAGGATATTTCCGGAGAATTGGGTAGGCATGACACTTTGCTAGAGGCCAACCTTGTCTTGTAAATCGGTATAAAGGTAGTATGAGGTACTTACGTGTTCGGATAGTCCGACGACCGAATTTACTGCCAACATATCCGGGGATCTCATGGGTCGCTTCCCAAAGATTCACCGATGTCGTATGACTCGCACTCCTAAATTAATTTGGGATTAATTAGATGAGAGAGAAAATCAATCTGGGATTAATTGCGGAGATATTTTATCTGGGATAAAATATCAATAAAAGAAGAGATAACGATTAATTTGGAATTAATCGGTAAATTGATATATTTGATATATTAAACGAAATTGGATTTCGACGCGGATTAAAATTATATTTAATTCGGGCGAACAAATTAATTTAGAATTAATTCGTTAGCGACATGAATAGTGATTTCGCTAGGCGTAATCATTTAATTACGACGCAACGGAAAATTCGTTAATTTGGAATTAGCGAACTCGAGCCTGAGATTATTTGCGAGCGCATTCGCATTTCGAATTCGAGTGCGACACGTCAAATCAAGCGTCAAATCGCTAGTCGCATCAAGCGTCAAATCACAAGTCACTTTGAGTGATGTGACTTGACAACTTGATGGATTGAGTGATGGAGGTAGGTGTGGCCATTAATTGTTTGACTTTTGAAAGGCAAAATTCATTCCAAATGAATTTGAAATTCACATTTGTGTATAAGATACACAAATTTGGAACACATTTGACAACTCTCTCTCTCCCATTTCTTTCTTCTTCCTCACGCTCAAAGGGCTGAAATGAGCTCACTGGTTTCTCCAAAAACCGTGACAGTGGGAAGTTTGGAGTGTGGTTTTGTGGCAAAATCACAAGTGCTAGCACACTTACGAGACATGCGAAGGTGATAGGGAAGTCCACCCATGAGCCGGGAACCATTCGGCGAAGCTTGGAGATTGACGAAGGACCAAAACGAAGGCCAAACCAGTGAGCAAAACTGCTCACTGCCGAATTCAGTGAAGGAGGCAGAATTTCATTTTTGATGTCTCCGCGTCGCTCAACCGATCGATGTAAGTATTCCGCAACTTCTTCGATGTGTATTCGCACTTAATTCATGCTTATTATTGATCTTGGGACCTTAATAGAAACCAACAATAATATCATAAATAACTCATAACTATCATCAAAACCAAACCACATCTTTATACGCAAAAACTCACTTTTACCGAAGACTTACGTATTCTATCGGATCGATCAAACTCGTTCCATTTTAACTCTGATTCTACCAGATACTTATATTCAATATACTAATACTCAAACTATTCAATTTATATCAATACTCTACTCTACGAAGCTACTAGATACATCCGAACATTTAATTATAAACTTGAAATTTGCAGATTTTTACCGGGAGGTCCTTCCAAGATTTCGAGGGCATATACAGACTCCAAACGATCCCATTAACACGTTGGAATCGACGGAATTCCGATCGGAGCTACTGTTCACAATGAGTCACTATTTATCTAAATCTTCATTCCTCATTTCACGTGCAACAGTACACGGAACAGAAAATCCGTCACCGCCAACTTGTAGTACTCTCCCAGAGCTTCGATTGGGCTGGTGGCTCGGGTCGTGAAACGAAGCGACGAGTCAGGATCGATAAACCCATGTGCGCGCGTCTTCACTCAATAATTTCTTATCGTTGCCGGCGTTTTTGGCGTCGTCGCCGACAGCTGGAGGATAGAGAAGCTCCGACGCATCTTTCTGGGGTGGTGCGCCCACCGACGGTGCCGGCATAACCAGAAATCGGTGGAATAAATTTTGGGGGTGGGGGGTCGAGTTTGAGAGATTGAGAAGTTTTGCCTTTTAGGTAATTTTAGAAAACTATGGGTATTTATAAAAAACTTTCTGAAATTTATAATCTGACCCTCAAAAATTACAGTCAGGTCTATGTCATGGGCTTTCACAGAAGTTTATATTTTTGAAGCCCTTCTGGTGTAAATTTCAAAAAATGATCAACACAAAGTTGTTCGTCTCGAAAAAAAAAGTTTGATGGTTTAGAAATCAACTCAATCGGAGTTCATTTGCTATCTTTATAGCCGAAACAAGAAACTTTTACGCGAAAAACGATATAATCAAAAATCGTGTAACCGGTTCTCAGAACCACGCCGTTTTCAATACGACCAAACTTCACTTAAAAATATTTCCACATGTTTTCTAATACACAAAGTCATATTTTCCGAATATCAATTAGTTCCAAATTCCAAACTTCAATTCGAAAAGCTTCTAAAACCATTCCGAAAAATATTCGAGATATTACAGTTTTGCCACCCCTATTAAAATTTGAATCAAAATTAACCCTCAATAAGTTGAATTTGCGGTTATAACAATGAAATTATTGGATCATATTAACAATTTTTTGATTGAAAGTGGGTTGGGTTAAATGGTTCCAATTAAACGAGCCCAAGTACTCAGTTTGGGTGATACATCAACCCGACCCGGCCAATTCCATATTGGGGAATGGATGCTAGGGTTTTTGGCCTAGTGACTATATAATAAACGAGTGTTTTCCTATCACTCTTCTTCTCATCACAGCGAGAGCGAGCAGTTGAATACTTCTCCATTTTCATTTATTGAATCTCTCTCGCGGAAGTCAAGAAACAAACATGGCGACCGGAACAGAAACGGCACCGAGGCAGCTCTTACAGAAAGAAGCTGACATTCAGATGATGTTGGCCGCCGAGGTCCACCTCGGTACCAAGAATCTCGATTTCCAAATGGAACGTTACGCTTTCAAGCGCAGAAACGATGGTATAATTTTTCAGTAACTCTTTAATCTTATTTTTCATCTGGGTTGTGTTTATTTTGTTCTGTTTTGAGTTTCATGCGCCAAATTTTTTTACTTGTTTGTGTTTTGTATGATTTTGTTATTTTATATTCTCTGATCCTATGAAATTTTAGTATAATAATTATGTATGTATACTTGTGAAGTTGTTTGTTTTGGGTGTTTCAAATTGTGCAGTGGTTTTTTTTTTTTTGAACTTGTTTGGGTATTGTAATGGCTAAAAAATGTTTGGTGTGTGAAAGTGTGTGAATTCATGGAATGTCTGTGAGGAATAGTAAGGTTCATTTTAATTCATGGAAGATTCACTAAATGTTTCACTTGTGATTTTGAAGCTGTAGAAATTAAGGAATGCAAAAGAATGTGATGTATTGTTTGTGTTCGTGTGGTGGTCTATAGCATAGTGTGGAATATGGTTCAACTTACTACCATGTTTGGTTATATGAAATTGACAACTATAATAGTCTAGTGGTTCCTGTTTGGATGTATCCATATGCTTTGATTACATCAATAAAAAAAGTTGTAGTTAGGTCTTAGGTGATTGGTCATATCATGATTAATTATGCAAGTCTTTTGGAATTTGGGGAATGTAACACTGAGTTCTTAATCTGTTACTGGGAAAATTTAGTTATTCATGGTTCCATTCTCAATTTCCATGTTTGTGTTTCTCAGGTATTTATATTATCAATCTTGGCAAGACCTGGGAGAAGTTACAGATGGCAGCCAGGGTTATTGTAGCCATTGAGAACCCCCAAGAC
>SKCR01042941.1:0-32500 GCA_019454045.1 Zanthoxylum bungeanum
TACATCTATTCGTGTGCTTATTGTAGGGGTTTTAGGGGCTAAATCCGGTAACGCAGCGGAAGCGGTGGAAGATCATATCTTCCGATTTCAAAACTTTTTCTCGGATTAATTAAATAAACATATTTATTTAATTATCCAATAATCAAATTATGAAATAAAATTCAAATAAATCATATTTAAGTGAATTTACCGAATTGCCCTTACACTTGGTATTTTGTCCATTTTAGTCCGAAATTGATCTAATCGATTTTGAATGATTCTAAATCATTTCTAAGATGAACTTAGCATGTTCAAAACATCAAAACACCAAGGGCAACATAAATCCCCAAAATTCCTTCATTTGGCCGAATGCCTCCCATTAGGCTCCAATTTGTGTACTTTATCATTTCATGCATCAAAACACATTAAGATGTAATCCAATGAACATGAAACTTTATATGCATCATATACACATCCAAATGCACAACATATATGAAAACCCCCAAATTTGGAATTGGTCATGAACCCTAATTTTTCAATTTCTTCAAATTTGACAAATTAGACCAAATTGGTTAAATCAATTACTTCAATCATGTTTCTTCCATCCAATCAAAGTCTCAACACAATGAAACAACTCAAGATCAAATCTAGGTCATCTAAGAGTGGGTCAACAACTCTATATTAGCAACATGGTTTCCAAAACCTTAAAAGAACACTTATAACTACACTAGTCACAAGCTTTCTCCATTATACATGCTCTACACTTTCACCAAACTTTTATCCATCAAAAACACAAAGAATAAAGAATATAAAAACTCAAGAACATCACAAGATGTTGCCCACAACAAGAGGAACAAATTACTCTCTAATGGAAGGTTGGAAATACTTACTATTTTCCAAGCTTTTCTTGATTTTTATTTCTTTTCTCTCTAGCATCCTTTGCTTCCTTTAATGGAGTTTTGGGTAAAATGTATTAGGTTATCAAATGAAAATGAAATGAAAACAATATATACTTGTGGTAAAAATTGCCCTTGGCCGAATTCACCTAGCATATATTTAACAAATTTCATTTCAATTTCATTTAACTAAAGTTTGATCAACTTGATTAAATATCTAAAAACACTTTATTAGATATTTAAAACTTGGTCAACAAAGGCAACCAAGAAAATATAACTCTTGTATTTCTAAGGTCCTTGGCCGAATTTAAAGGAAAAATAAGGAAAAAGACATTTTCATTTTTCAAACAATTTGAACAAATATCTTAAGAAGTCAAAATCAATTTGACAACCTTTTCCTTTAATGTATAAGTCAACAATTGCAACTTATAATCACTTCCTAACTTTATCATTTGGTGATATATTTAAATTTTAATTATATTAATCATTTAACAATTAAATAATTAAATAATTAATTAAATACAAATATATCAAATATATGTATTATATTTACTTTAAATATCTCAAATACATATATTGATGATATATGTCAAATACCTTTATTTGACTATTTATTAATGTGTATTTAATAATATAATATATTAAATACAAATACACATTAATTAGGAAATGACGGTTCGGCCCGTTCGCATGTATTTTTCGTTTAACGATTAAACGATTTATAAATAATAATCATTATTCATAAATGTTGCTCTAGTGCTCTACGAGTATGTTTCATTATTGAGACTCTCTAGATTCAGGTATATCCGTCACGAAATCCAATTTCATGTGCATAATCTATCCACCCGTAGATTATGACAATCACGGATAAACTAGCTGAATCATACAGGTCGAGGTCATTGCATACGTATAATCCCTCCGTCACAGGTATCCAGATAATCCCAGAGATATAGATGTGAACGTCAAATCTCTATAGGTATTATCTTGTCGACGTATCTACTAGCAATCTCTAAATAACATTCGGAACTTACTTCCGAAGTATACTGTGGCCACAGATTTAACAGACTGCTAAATATATATATGGACTACCTATGCTCTGTACACAGAACTGACGGATCCTATCTTGACACACACAGGTTATCCTGAGGATCGATCCACACCCAACGAACAGGCGGAGGTCTGATCTAAATTGATCGGTGACGTGACTGCCATCTAAGTATGGAGGATGTCTCATACATCCACAGTGGTGTCTCAAGTCGAATGACCACTATGCTACTCAACCCGAGAAGATTCTTATTGACGTTGGTGTACCATCCATTAAGAATCTTCGGTGAGCCGTTCAGTGTTTATCCACTATAAACACCTACACGTCTATACGAGTCTCCATAGACTCATGGTTCATTGGGATAAACCATCGGACCAAGTCTCGATATACGACATGTACTGGTCTCAACGGATTTGACTAACCGACCAGTGTTAGCAAATCTTGACCAGGAACTATGTTTGATAATATTCATATAGCAGTGACACTTCCCAATGTCAATTACAAACTAACTTTGTAACTGTGTACTGCATTATATGTTATCGGGCCTTTGTCTAATATATACATATCACTAAACCAAATTTAGTTTCAATCTAATCCTAATCAGATCGAATACGTATATAAGAACAAGAGGTGCAACCATAAATAAGTAATATTATGGAATAATGGGATGTTCGTATTCATGAATCAGACATAAATACGGCCCGGATTGGCGCTCTGAGCACCAACCCCAACACTTATTTCTTTAGCTGCAATCCATGATCTTGTTGTGCATCAAATGGATGTTAAAACTGCCTTTTTGAATGGAGAATTAGAATAAGAGATTTACATGGACCAACCTGAAGGTTTTGTAATACCTGGTCAAGAAAATAAAGTTTGTAAACTTGATAAATCTCTATATGGCTTAAAACAGGCACCGAAACAATGGCATGAGAAATTTGATAACCTAGTTTTAGCAAATGGATTTAAGGTGAATGAAAGTGATAAATGCATATATTATAAATCAGAAAATGAGATGTGTTCTATTATATGCATGTATGTGGATAATATGCTTATCTTTGGTTCCAATATCCATGTTGTGAATGATGTTAAATCTATTGATGAGTGGTAAATGTATCACTATTTCCCACTCATTTGACCTAATATTTTGTATAGTCTCTTGAGTTTTGTGAATATTTTGATGTGTTTTGTGTTATTTTATAGATAAATAAGGTTTCAGGACTCTCTGGAGGTGATTCGGGGCCAAAACAGTGAAAAACGGACAAAAATGGCAAAACTTACTTTTGAGCGTCGCGACGCGCAAGCTGCGTCGCGACCGCTAACGTGCGCCAAATCATGTCAAAATGCACCGGGACACGTGTGAAAATCTGAGAAGTCTGCTAACATGCGCCTTTGCTAACGTACGCCTGCCACATGTCAACATCAGAGCAGATCCGCTAACGTGTGCCTTGCCACGTGTCATCATCACATGCTGTCGACAATCACCATCGCCACGTGTCATCTATGTGTCGTCCATGTGTCAGCCACATGGTGTCTATATCAGTCACATGCCGAGTCAGCTTGCCACGTGTCAGCCACGTCATGATTAGCCAATCATCTTATGCCACGTGTCACCATCACACGCTGCCGACAATCGCCATCGCCATGTCATCGCCATGTCAGCAAAATCATTTAGTTGCCAGCACCGACAGGACATGTGTCAGCCGATCCGTAAATGTCGTCTCAATTCACGGTGCGTCGCGACACGCAAGGGTTGCACGTCGCGACGCGGAAGGCCTATTGAAGTCTATAAATTCAGCTCGAAATTTCCATTTCAGATCCATACTCTCTTCTGAATTCTTTCTTAAGAATAATAAGAAGATTGTATCTTATTTGTTTAATTTCAGTTCTGTAATTAATTTTATTTACTTTTACGCACAATAATTTCATTTCTTTACTTTTTCAGTTTTTACTTTTCAGTATTGAGGATGTAATTCCCCCCTGCTGGGGTAAAAGGTAAAGCTTTTATTATTGCTATTTAGATTAATCTCCCTTAATTATAATATAATAACTATTTAAAACCTGACTTAATGAGTGATAAGTGCGATTTATACCTACTTATTATGGCATTCTTAACCTATTATTTGGTTATGTTTCGTACCATTTAATGTCATTTATAGTTTATTTAATGTTTTATTTGTAGGAGCATTAATACATGGATCTTGGGACATTTGCACGTGTTTTGGGACCATATGGATGCATTGGAACACGTACGGGAGCATATGAAACAGCGCGCAGTGAGAAATTTATTACTGGCACCGCGGCACCCAAGTTTAGGCGCCATGACGCCAGCAAGCAGACACGTCCTCCAAAAGGCCGAGGATCAGGCGCCGCAGCGCCATGCCCAGGCGCCACGACGCCTCCAAGACCACGCGTTACATACACACTCCAAAGGGTTTAGCACCGCAGCGCCCAAGCCCAGGCGTCGCGGCGCTGCGGGAGAGATAAGCACGCGTTTAGGAAAGTGATTTTTAAGGTTTTTAACATGTATTAAGATTCCAAGGATCCACTATAAATACATGACTTCGTCCAAGACTAAAAAGAGAGGCTAATACACAGCACAAA
Organism: Zanthoxylum bungeanum; assembly: GCA_019454045.1. Lineage (NCBI taxonomy): Eukaryota > Viridiplantae > Streptophyta > Magnoliopsida > Sapindales > Rutaceae > Zanthoxylum > Zanthoxylum bungeanum. The sequence continues at coordinate 4,522 of SKCR01042941.1, forward strand.
ACACAGAAACACATATTTTTAGAGATCCAAGGAGGAGGATTGAAGAGCAACAAGAGGAGACAAAGGCGTTGACATCCGAAGATGAAGAGATTCAATTCGGGTTTTATCATCTTATTTCTTTCTTAGAACTCTAATGATTCCATTAGATTCATGACCTTATTCTTATTGTTTTTATCTATTGTCATGAACTAAACTCCTTAATTCTGGAGAATGATGTAATCGATGCTTGAACCTTGTAATTGTTTGCTAATTTTGTTAAGAAGTCTTATTGATTTATTTATATTCTTTTGAGTTTAATGCTTCTTGATTGTTGGCCACAATTGAAGATGATGAATGTTTAGAATCTATCACTTGAGAGAGGAGATTTTGAATGGATATAGAGAATATGGCCTAGGATTTTATAGAGTTCGAGAGAATTTGTAGTTTCTTTGAAGTCGTTAACATAGAATCACAAAACGTTATGAGTTGTTAACTACTGGATTTTTATAGAGATATCGAAGTTTATAGTTGATGATATTTTCACTCGGCACTCGAGAGAGGGAGTGGATATTTTAGGAATCTTGACTTATAAACAATGTAACTGAACATGGATCAATTGGCATGACAAATACATAGGCGACAACTAGGTGAAATCAGGATCTAAAATCTCTATCATATTAGTTCCTCCTATATAATTATTTTTATATTTATTTATTAAAATCTTTATTATTTGTTTTCTAAATAAAGTTAGGATTATCAATTGTAATATTTAGTGCGAGTTAACGCAATCCCTGTGGGTTCGACACCCTACACTCATTTATACTAAAACTTGACACCATACACTTGCGGTACGATATAAAATATCACAACAAATTTTTGGCGCCGTTGCCGAGGATTGTTTGTTTAATTCACATTAATACTACTACAAAGTAATCTTAGCTTTAATTTAGATTTTTATCTTTTATTTTTAGTTTATATTTATTTTATTTTTATTTTTATTGGTTTATTGATTTTTCTTTTTCTTTTTCTTTGGGTGCTTTAGTGAATGCGAAAATCCACAAGTCTCGGCTCGCTCTTGTTTGACCCTGATAGAAAGAACATCGAGGAGACTAAGGAAAGAAAGAAAAATTGAACAAGAAGCAATGGCAGCTGAAAACAGAGAGATCAACCCATGCCAGGTGGCAATCAGAGATCACTTCAAGCCTGTCATTGATGATACATATTCTGGGATTGCCCATCAACCAATCAATGCCAATAATTTTGAGTTAAAACCTGCATTGATCAACATGGTACAAAGAATCATTTTGGGGGTTCAGCTATAGAAGATCCCAACTTGCACTTAAGGATGTTCCTGGAGATCACAGATACTATTAAGATGAATGACGTGAGTAAATAGACTATCAGGCTACGCTTATTCTCATTCTCTTTACGAGATAAAGCGTGAGATTGGCTTCAATCAATACAGACGGGGAGTATCATGACATGGCAAGATATGGCCACGAAATTTCTTGAGAGGTTCTTTCCACCAGCTAAATCAGCTCAGCTGAGATCAGAAATTAGTGTATTTAAACAGCTGGAGACTGAGACTCTATATGAAGCATGAGAGCGCTTCAAGGATCTACTACGAAGATGCCCACAACATGATTATGCAGATTGGGTCCAGATTCAGTTGTTCTATAATGGGCTGAACGGTTCGAATAGGACTGTGGTTGATGCAGCAGTTGGGGGAGCTCTATTTAAGAAATCAGCTGATGATGCCTACACTCTATTAGAAGAAATGGCCATTAACTATTTTCAATGGCCAATGAACGCGTTACGGTGACCAAAGTGGCTGGAATATATGAAGTAGACCCTCTTGTGGCACTTACAGCTCAGATCTCCACCTTATATACTCAAGTAGCAGCCCTGACAAATCCACGAGTACCATCTATTGAATCAGCGACAGCTACAAATATACGGTTACTGGAAGAAGAACCAAACTTTGAGCAAGTCCAATATGTGAACAATCAGAACTTCAACAACTATATAGAGAAATCATGTGCCGAACCGTTATCATCCAAACCTGTCATATGCTAATACAAAGAATGCCTTGCAACCTTCAATTGGCTTCGACTATCAAAGAGCTGAGCAGAAATCTTCCTTAGAAGATTTCATGAGCTCGTTTGTTGATAATACTTCACCGAGGTTTGAGAAGAATGAGTCAAGGCTAGACAATATTGAGACACACATGAAAAATATCGGGGCAAAATGAAGTCCTTAGAAACACAGATTGGGCAGATTACTTCCTCCATGACCAAACAGCAGTAAGGGGTATTTGGATAAACTGCCACAGCTGCCAAGCTATTTTTTTCATGTCAAAGCAGCCAGTGGATACAAAAGAAGAAGCTACCATGACCACCATTTGCGTGGTTGCGTCTGGCTGAAGACGTTAAACTTAGCGCTAGCAGGGAGGCAACCCTTGCATTTATTTGTTTTTATTTTTATTTTTAATTTTGATTGTTATTGTGTGCTATCGTTTATTTATTCGTTTTGCATGCTATTTATGCAGGTAGCACGAGACACAAAAATCCCGCACAACCAAATTCTGACCAGCAGGAGTCTGATCAACTCCATGCACGGTAGTGTTGTTCCTCACTCCTACTCTTTAATTTTTATCTTACATTGAGGACAATGTAAGTTTTAAGTTTGGGGGTGTGTGCATGTTGTTTACTTGTTATTTATTTATATATAAAAAAAATTTTTTTTAGTCTTTGATAGTACAACATAAGTCTAATGATGAATTTTGATTGTTTTAGGGTGAAATTTTAGAAACGATAGATGCCCAAATTACTTTTATCTGATGCCTTGAGTATTTTATATATGTTTGACTCGTAAGCACTCAATTATAGGTTTTTAGCAGTGAAAACTTAAGTAGTTGACAAGTGACTAGTTGAAGAAATTGCATGTCGATGAATGACCGTTTGCTTAGATGTCTATCTTGATTTACTAGTGTTATGATGTATGGTGTGGATAGAAATAAAAGAAAAAAAGTCTCTAAAGAAAGAAAATAATCCACATATAACCGATAAGCGTAAAGCTACTCATGGGAGAGTATTAGGACCACCATGAGGGAAATGCTACCTTAAAGGGTAGGTGTTGAAAAAAAAAAGTTCAAAAAAGAAGCAAAAAGAGACAAGAAAAAGAAAAGAAAAAAATCATATCATACTGAGCACAAAATAAAGCAATTACAGAGCATACTTGAGATATCTAAGTTGGTTTGACCCATCGATCCCAATTTTTAAACGAAATCATTAAGTTGGCCTACTTAGGAATCAAGCTGTGAATGAACATTTACACACACACACTTCGAGTCTAGCTTAGATGATTTACTCAAGAATTTGGATTTGAGTCGCATTGCGTACTTTGAAGGTTCTCTAATTTCATTTATAAGCTTTCTTTGATGATAATTTTATGCGTAACTATCGGGACTACCTTATTTATTTTTTATATTTTTGCATGATTATGTGTGAATGACGTTTGTGGGTGTCGTCGCTGTAAGCCCTCACGAGACTATAACTCGTCCACTAGGGTCGCCTAGGGGTTTAAAAGCTTGTTGCATACGCTAAATGCAATCGTGATCCCTACGAAAGTGGCTTAGTTAATTTAGTTATTTTTATTTGTTTATTTATTTTATTTTTAATTTTATCTTTTGCTCGGGACTAGCAAAATCCTAAGTTTGGGGGTGTTTGATAAGTACGGTTTATACCCACTTATTATGGCATTCTTAACCTATTATTTGGTTATGTTTCGTACCATTTAATGTCATTTATAGTTTATTTTATGTTTTATTTGTATGAGCACTAATACATGGATCTTGGGACATTTACACGTGTTTTGGGACCATACGGATGCATTGGACACGTACAAGAGCATAGAAAACAGCGTGCAGTGAGAAAATTATTACTGGCGCCGCAACACCAAAGTTCAGGCGCCACGGCGCCAGCAAGCAGACGCGTACCAGCCAAAAGGCCGAGGATCAGCCCCGCAGCGCCATGCCTAGGCGCCACGGTGCCTGCAAGACCACACGTTACATATATACTCCAGAGGGTTTAGCACCGCGGTGCCCAAGCCCAGGCATCACGGCTCTGCGGGAGAGATAAGCACGCGTTCAGGAAAGTGATTTTTAGGGTTTTTAACATGTATTATGATTCCAAGGCTCCAATATAAATACATGACTTCGTCCAAGACTAAAAGGGGAGGCTAATACACATCACAAAACACAGAAACACATATTTTTAGAGATCCAAGGAGTAGGATTGAAGAGCAACCAGAGGAGACAAAGGCGTTGACATCCGAAGAGGAAGAGATTCAATTCGGGTTTTATCATCTTATTTCTTTCTTAGAACTCTAATGATTTCCATTAGATTCATGACCTTATTCTTATTGTTTTTATCTATTGTCATGAACTAAACTCCTTAATTCTGGAGAATGATGTAATCGATGCTTGAACCTTGTAATTGTTTGCTAATTTTGTTATGAAGTCTTATTGATTTATTTATATTCTTTTGAGTTTAATGCTTCTTGATTGTTGGCCACAATTGAAGATGATGAATGTTTAGAATCTATCACTCGAGAGAGGGGATTTTGAATGGATCTAGAGAATATGACCTAGGATTTTATAGAGTTCGAGAGAATCTGTAGTTCCTTTGAAGTCGTTAACATAGAATCACAAAACGTAATGAGTTGTTAACTACTGGATTTTTATAGAGATATCGAAGTTATAGTTGATGATATTTTCACTCACTCGCACTCGAGAGAGGGAGTGGATATTTTAGGAATCTTGACTTATAAACAATGTAACTGAACATGGATTAATTGGCATGACAAATACATAGGCGACAACTAGGTGAAATCAGGATCTAGAATCTCTATCGTATTATTTCCTCCTATATAATTATTTTTATATTTATTTATTAAATTCTTTATTATTTGTTTTCTAAATAAAGTTAGGATTATCAATTGTAGTATTTAGTGCGAGTTAACGTAATCCTTGTGGGTTCGACACTCTACACTCATTTATACTAAAACTTGACATCGTACACTTGCGGTACGATGTAAAATATCACAACAAATTTTTGGCGCCGTTGCCGAGGATTGTTTGTTTAATTCACATTAATACTACTACCAAGTAATCTTAGCTTTAATTTAGATTTTATCTTTTATTTTTAGTTTATATTTATTTTATTTTTATTTTTATTTAGTTTTATTGATTTTTGTTTTTTTTTTCTTTTGGTGCTTCAGTGAATGCGAAGATCCACAAGTCTCGACTCGCTCCTGTTTGACCCTGAAATAGAAAGAACAACGAGGAGACTAAGGAAAGAAAGAAAATTGAACAAGAACAATGGCAGCTGAAAACAGAGAGATCATCCACCCACGCCAGGTGGCAATCAGAGATCACTTCAAGCCTGTCATTGATGATACCTATTCTGGGATTGCCCATCAACCAATCAACGCAATAATTTTGACTTAAACCTGTATTGATCAACATGGTACAAAAGAATCAGTTTGGGGTTCAGCTGTAGAAGATCCCAACTTGCACTTAAGGATGTTCCTGGAGATCACAGATACTATAAAGATGAATGACGTGAGTAAATAGGCTATCAGGCTACGCTTATTCTCATTCTCTTTACGAGATAAAGCGTGGGATTGGCTTCAATCAATACAGACGGGGAGTATTATGACATGGCAAGATATGGCCACGAAATTTCTTAAGAGGTTCTTTCTACCAGCTAAATCAGCTCAGCTGAGATCATAAATTAGTATTTTAAACAGTTGGAGACTGAGACTCTATATAAAGCATGAGAGCGCTTCAAGATCTACTACGAAGATGCCCACAACATGATTATACAGATTGGGTCCAGATTCAGTTGTTCTATAATGGCTGAACGGTTCGAATAGTTGTGGTTGATGCAGCAGCTGGGGGAGCTCTATTTAAGAAATCAGCTGAGGATGCCTACACTCTATTAGAAGAAATGGCCATGAACTATTTTCAATGGCCAAATGAACGCGCTTACAGTGACCACAGTGGCTGGAATATATGAAGTAGACCCTCTTGTGGCACTTACAGCTCAGATCTCCACCTTATCTACTCAAGTAGCAGCCCTGACAAATCCACGAGTACCATCTATTGAATCAGCGGCAGCTACAAATATGCGGTTACTGGAAGAAGAACCAAACTTTGAGTAAGTCCGATATGTGAACAATCAGAACTTCAACAAATATAGAAGAAATCATGTGCCGAACCGTTATCATCCAAACCTGTCATATGCTAATACAAAGAATGTCTTGCAACCTTCAATTGGCTTCGACTATCAAAGAGCTGAGCATAAATCTTCCTTAGAAGATTTCATGAGCTCGTTTGTTGATAATACTTCACCGAGGTTTGAGAAGAATGAGTCAAGGCTAGACAATATTGAGACACACATGAAAAATATCGGGGCAACAATGAAGTCCTTAGAAACACAGATTGGGCAGATTACTTCCTCTATGACCAAACAGCAGTAAGAGGTATTTGGATAAACTGCCACAGCTGCCAAGCTATTTTTTTCATGTCAAAGCAGCCAGTGGATACAAAAGAAAAAGCTACCATGACCACCATTTGGTGGTTGCGTCTGGCTGAAGACGTTAAACTTAGCGCTAGCAGGGAGGCAACCCTTGCATTTATTTTTTTATTTTATTTTATTTTTAATTTTGATTGTTATTGTGTGCTATCATTTATTTATTCGTTTTGCATGCTATTTATGCAGGTAACACGAGACACAAAAAGCCCGCACAACCAAATTCTGACCAGCAGAAGCCTGATCAACTCCATGCACGGTAATGTTTTTCCTCACTCATACTCTTTAATTTTTATCTTACATTGAGGACAATGCAAGTTTTAAGTTTGGGGGTGTGTGCATGTTGTTTACTTGTTATTTATTTATATATAAAAAATTATTTTTAGTCTTTGATAGTACAACATAAATTACAGGTTTTGATTGTTTATGGGTGAAATTTTAGAAACGATAATGCCCAAAATTACTTTTATCTGATGCCTTGAGTATTTGATATATGTTTGAATCGTAAGCACTCAATTATAGGTTTTTAGCATTGAAAACTTAAGTAGTTGACAAGGTGACTAGTTGAAGAAATTGCATGTCGATGAATGACCGTTTGCTTAGATGTCTATCTTGATTTGCTAGTGTTATGATGTATGGTATGGATAGAAATAAAAGAAAAAAAAGTCTCTAAAGAAAGAAAATAAACCACATATAACCGATAAGCGTGAAGCTACTCATGGGAGAGTATTAGGACCACCATGAGGGAAATGCTACCTTAAATGGTAGGTAAGTTGAAAAAAAAAAGTTCAAAAAAGAAGCAAAAAGAGGCAAGAAAAAGAAAAGAAAAAAAATCATATCATACTGAGCACAAAATAAAGCAATTACATAGCATACTTGAGATATCTAAGTTGGTTTGACCCATCGATCCCAATTTTTAAACGAAATCATTAAGTTGGCCTACTTAGGAATCAAGCTGTGAATAAACCTTTACATACACACACTTCGAGTCTAGCTTAGATGATTTATTCAAGAATTTGGATTTGAGTTGCATTGCGTACTTTGAAGGTTCTCTAATTTCATTTATAAGCTTTCTTTGATGATAATTTTATGCGTAACTATCAGGACTACCTTATTTATTTTTTATATTTTTGCATGATTATGTGTGAATGACGTTTGTGGGTGTCGTCGCTGTAAGCCCTCACGAGACTATAACTCGTCCACTAGGGTCGCCTAGGGGTTTAAAAGCTTGTTGCATACGCTAAATGCAATCATGATCCCTACGAAAGTGGCTTAGTTAATTTTGTTATTTTTATTTATTTTTATTTTATCTTTTGCTCGGGACTAGCAAAATCTTAAGTTTGGGGGGTTTTGATAAGTACGGTTTATACCCACTTATTATGGCATTCTTAACCTATTATTTGGTTATGTTTCGTACCATTTAATGTCATTTATAGTTTATTTTATGTTTTATTTGTAGGAGCACTAATACATGGATCTTGGGACATTTACACGTGTTTTGGGACCATACGGATGCATTGGACACGTACAGGAGCATAGGAAACAGCGCGCAGTGAGAAAATTAATACTGGCGCCGCAACACCCAAATTCAGGCGCCAACAAGCAGAAGCGTACCAGCCAAAAGGCCGAGGATCAGGCGCTGCAGCGCCATGCCTATGCGCCACGGCGCCTGCAAGACCACGCGTTACATACACACTCCAGAGGGTTTAGCACCGCGGCACCCAAGCCCAGGCATCACGGCTCTGCGGGAGAGATAAGCACGCATTCAGGAAAGTGATTTTTAGGGTTTTTTAACATGTATTATGATTCCAAGGCTCCAATATAAATACATGACTTCGTCCAAGACTAAAATGAGAGGCTAATACACATCACAAAACACATAAACACATATTTTTAGAGATCCAAGGAGTAGGATTGAAGAGCAACAAGAGGAGACAAATGCGTTGACATCCGAAGATGAAGAGATTCAATTCGGGTTTTATCATCTTATTTCTTTCTTAGAACTCTAATGATTTTATTAGATTCATGACCTTATTCTTATTGTTTTTATCTATTGTCATGAACTAAACTCCTTAATTCTGGAGAATGATGTAATTAATGCTTGAACCTTGTAATTGTTTGCTAATTTTGTTAAGAAGTCTTATTGATTTATTTATATTCTTTTGAGTTTAATGCTTCTAATTGTTGGCCACAATTGAAGATGATGAATGTTTAGATTCTATCACTCGAGAGGGGGGATTTTGAATGGATCTAGAGAATATGACCTAGGATTTTATAGAGTTCGAGAGAATCTGTAGTTCCTTTGAAGTCGTTAACATAGAATCACAAAATGTAAGAGTTGTTAACTACTGGATTTTTATAGAGATATCGAAGTTTATAGTTGATGATATTTTCACTCGGCACTCGAGAGAGGGAGTGGATATTTTAGGAATCTTGACTTATAAACAATGTAACTGAACATGGATTAATTGGCATGACAAATACATAGGCGACAACTAGGTGAAATCAGGATCTAGAATCTCTATCGTATTAGTTCCTCCTATATAATTATTTTTATATTTATTTATTAAATTCTTTATTATTTGTTTTCTAAATAAAGTTAGGATTATCAATTGTAATATTTAGAGAGAGTTAACGTAATCCTGTGGGTTCGACACTCTACACTCATTTATACTAAAACTTGACACCGTACACTTGCGGTACGATGTAAAATATGACAACAATGAGGATACCGCTATATTGGTCAGTTGGTAATTAATTATAAATTGGTTTTAACCTGACTAAGCATGGATACCGCCTGGTTGGTCGGTTGGTAATTAATTTTTAATTTGACTTAATCAGGATACCGCCTATATGGCTGGTTGTTAATATCACGCAAAGTTAATATATTATATTAAGGGAGATATCTAAAATAGTAGTAATAGAAGTGGATCATCTAACCCCAATATTTTCTTTTATTGTACTTTTCCTTTTTAATTTCCAGCATTTACTTTATGTCTTTTATTTTATTTAAGTTTTTACTAGTCATAAATATGTGTTGTAGCTAAGTCCGTTATATGGGGTTGTGATGAATTCCAATATCACCGGGTTATAAGGGGTATTTTATAATTTGGGTAATATAGAGGTTTACTTATTAAGTCTTAAGCTTAATGCGTCTTGTTAACTGGCCACTAATAAGATTGATCTGGTAAACTTAAAATAAACTTGATGAAGGAATTTTAGGTTTCATCATTAGACTTAATAGCCCACGATCTTCCTTGAGGATAGATAACCCTTTAATAGATTTCCTTACATGGAAGACATATACCTGTCGGGCAGAGGTAACCACAATTGGAACTTAATCTTAATGAATTCAGGTAACTTGGTTGACATAGAAATATGATTAATTGGGTTACACTGGGTATTTACATCCGACCATCGACAAAGGCTTTTGCATAATTTCGTGTTCCAGGTTAGTAAACCAATATATTACACAACCATATGATAACCACTTCATCTTTAAAAAGATATTGGAAAGATTCACAACCCTAGATAGTTTTATAAATTTGAATTTTCCTCAATCGACTTTCGCGCCATTTTATTTACTAGTTTTTAAGTTTAAGTCATCATCAAATCAAACAATCAATCCGTTAGATACTTGTAATCATTTGGCTTCATAAATTAATAGCTTAGGTATTAAATCCTCATGGGATTGATACTTTTTATACTACTTGAATGATACGTGCTCTTGCGTTATACGCTTGTGACAACACCGATCAAGTTTTTGGCACCATTACCGGGGACTTATTTATCTTTCACTATTAGTTTTGGGGTTAGATACGTTACTTGTATCTAATTTCTTTTTACTTATTATTTATGTTTTCGTGTGTTTCAGGTTCTCAGACACTATATGAGACGAACTAGAAGCTTTGAACTCCGACTGCTTGACCATGAGATTGAAAGAACTATCTGTAGGCACTGTATTTTTGCATATAAGTCCCTATGATGAGTCTCATTTGGAGACACTACCTTTTAAGTCGAGGAAGTCGCGGGAAACAGACGTCGGAAGGGAATCGATATTTTTATTAGATTTTATTCGCTTGTTTAGCTTCGGGCTCACTTGTTGGACCTCCGTTTTAAAGCACCTTTAGCCCAAAAACCCTGCAAACCATTTAGCTTGATCTAAAACCCCCGCACACCACTAAGCCCACCACCAAAAGCCAACCACACGCCTAAGCTAAGCCCACACACGCCCAAGCCCAATTAAATCTCATCCAAAATAATAAAACACATATTTAACACATGGTGAAATGAAAACAAATCTAAAAAATCACATACCAAATTAAAATAAATAAAATAAAATATAAAATATATCCCTACCTAAATAAAACAAATCTCTTGCCTAATTAAGATAAATCAAATATGTGATATTCCTAAACAAGCCAAATCATGTCCCTAATTAACTAGATGTTTTTCTTCTAGGACACTAATTAAATGGTATCTCTTTAATAACAAATCTTGTTTCCTTTTCAAAACCCATGCACAACCCTAACCCTAGCTTGTCACTATAAAAATAACACAAAACCTCATGGACTCCTTTAGCTAACATACACGGCAAAGAGACAAACATTGAACCCAAAACACTTTTGGCTTTTTTTTTTCTCTCTCGGCAGTGACCAATCTCACCACACTCATGTTACCCCTCAACAGCCCCTCACACTGCCCTCACACCCTTCTCGGCTTTACCAAACGCCCTCAGCCACCTTCACGCACCATAAGCCCACGATCACAGTCCTCATTCTTCACACTAAACTCCTCGCTTCACATTTCACCTCACCACACACGCCACCTGCCCCACTTCACACAAGCATCTCCAACCAAACAGTCACGCCATTGACACAAAACAGACATTCACACAATTGACACAAGACACATGCACTCCACTCACGCACTCACAAAACACACACGAACGTCCCTTAAACTCACGCATACAGGCCATATGACACACGCAGCTTCACCTCACTCATCACAATACTCACGACATACACTGCCAATGAACTGTACTGACCAGTGAGCACAAACCATGTTGGACAATTATGACCCATAGTGTCACTATTTTTAACAGATCATGGTGTTGTTGTACAAATTAACTATGTGACAAAGGAAATTGCTCTTTTATCATTTGTGATTAGATCACCAAGATGTATAAATGATGAAAGGTCCATATGATTAGTTTCGGATTGAGATGATATGAGACAGTATCAATCCACGAAGGTTTAATCATTAAATATCCCTTGTCAGAGTATTATCGAGATCGGACATCGATAATGCGTAAAAGACTAGTATTACACGTGTACGTGTTGTGAGGGCATAACGACATAGTTCTCATATATTTGGGTCTAAGATACTCATGCAAGTGTAATAGGAGGTTGTGTTTTTACCGATGGTACAGAAAACAACGCTTCTCTCTGGATAGACCCCTCGGAATTCCATTGGTAGTATGACTATGTGTCTATGGAAGTCCGAATCAGGGTAGGTGTATTTGGTCTTAACGTGAGACTTGCACCGCTAATACTTGCGACAATCATATACTTTGGTTTTGGTCGTCCAGGGCTTTACCAGGGTTCTGTGTACGCCTCTTCTGGGTATATTGAGAATCGTAGTGTATTGGGTGTGATGTCGAGATGGAAGTATCACTCCAGTCATAGTGGAGATGATGATCACGCAAGATACGGTACTGGTGCTCTTATGTACTGCAGTCATCGGGATAATATGACTAGGTCATGATTATCTGATATAGAGACTAGTTACCAGAGATCCGATATGTGCTTCGTACGGGGCAGACACATTTCTAGCCCCAGGCCTTGCACGTGACATCTGATGCTGGATTGAAATACGCAATACTACGTATACTACGCCTGATATAGATCACATATTCCTGTAAGGATATTTCTGGAGAATTGGGTAGGCATGACGCTTTGCTAGAAGCCAACATTGTCTTGTAAATCGGCATAAATGTAGTACTAGGTATTTACATGTTCGGATAGTCCGACGACCGGATTTATTGCCAACATATCCGGGGATCTCATGGGTCGCTTCTCGAGGATTCATGATGAGTGATAAATCTATCACTATTTCCCACTCATTTATCCTAATATTTTGTATATTTTTCTTGAGTCTTGTGAATATTTTGATGTGTTTTGTGTTATTTTGTAGATAAATAAAGTTTCAGGACATTCTGGAGGTGATTTAGGGCAAAACAGTGAAAATTGGACGAAAAGGGCATTTTTGTAATTTCCAGCGTCGCGACGCCCAGCACTTCCGCGTCGCGACGCCCAGAATGCGCCGAATCTGCTAACGTGCGCCGTACCACGTGTCACCATCACAGCCGATCTGCTAACGTGCACCGTGACACGTGTCATCATCCTATGGTGCCGACAAATACTATTTTCACGTGTGCCACGTGTCATCCAACGTGTCACCACGTCATCCGGTCAACGAGTCAACTATGCCACGCGTCATGCCACGTCATCGTCCACATCGGATGGTCAACCGAGTCAACATGCCACGTCATCATCTGCCAATCACAGTGTGACACGTGTCGCAATCCTATGGTGCCGACAATTGATCTCAGCCGCCTTGCCACGTCAGCGCCACATCAGCATGACGTCATCACAATAATTGAGTCTTAGCCGCCTTACCACGTGTCGCGTTAACAGTCAGCCGCCTTGCCACGTGTCGCCTCCTCATTGTGCCACGCCTCACTGTTCCAGCGTCGCGACGCTGAAGTCCTTGGCGTCGCGACGCCAGAAACCTATCCGCGCCTATAAATTGAGCTCGAGATTTCAGATTTCCTTGCACTATTCTCTCCCATTTCTTTTATGTAAATATGTAGTTATTCTCTCTCTAAGTTTCGTTTTAATTTTTAGTTTTTGCTTTTGTAATAATTTTAATTACTTTTTGTAATAATAGTAATTTATTTTCTTTACTTTTTACAGTTTTTACTATTCACATGAGGAGGTAATTTTCCCAGCTAGGGTGAAAGGTAATTCTTTTACTATTGCTATTTAGATTAATCTCCCTTATAAATAATATTCACTATTTAAAACTTGACTTAAGAAGGATACCGCTATATTGGTCGGTTGGTATTTAATTTTAATCTGGTTTAAACCTGACTAATCAATGATACCGCCAGATTGGTCGGTTGGTAATTTAATTTTTGTTCCGCCTTTATGGCTGGTTATGGACTTAATTTGACTTAATCAGGATACCGCCAGACTGGTCGGTTGGTAATTTTATTTTAATCTGGTTTAAACCTGACTAATCAAGGATACCGCCAGATTGGTCGGTTGGTAATTTTATTTTGGTTCCGCCTTTATGGCTGGTTATGGACAAATATTACCGCCTTAATGGCTGGTTGGACTTAATTTGACTTAATCAGAATACCGCCAGATTGGTCGGTTGGTAATATTATCATAAGTTTATATATTATTTTATGGGAGATATCTAAATTAGTAGTAGTAAAAGTAATTCCTTTTACCTTAGCATTTATTTTATTGTAATTTACCTTTCAGTATTTACTTTACCGCAATTTCTTTCAGCATTTTATGTCTTTTATTTCACCAGCCCTAGCTATGTGTCGTAACTAAATTAGTATCTGGGGTTGTGATGACTTCCAATATCACCGGTTTATAAGGGGTTAGATTATTGTTTGGGTAATATAAAGATTTATTATTGAGTCTTAATCTTAATACTTTTTAATTAACTGGTCATTAATTAAATTGACTAGGTAAGCTTAAAATGACTAGACATAGGGATTTTAAGTTTAAGACCTCAGACTCAATAGATCACGGATCTTCCTTGAGGATAGATAACCCTTTAATAGATTTCCTTACAGGATAGGAATATACCTGTCGGGCGGGGGTAGCCATAATTGGCACTAACCTTAATGAATCTAGGTAATTTGGTTGACATAGACATATGGTTCAATTGATTATACTAGGTATTTGTAATTGACCATCGGAAGAGGCTCTACATAATTTGGTTTGTTCCACGTTAATAAATCAATATTTTACCCAACTATAAGATTACCCACTTTATCTTTAAATGATATTAAAAAAAATCACAACCCTATATAGTTTTTATATTGAATTTTCTTAAAATCTACTTTCGAACAATTTTATTTACTTGTCTTTTAAATTAGAATCGTCGTCATTTCAAATCAATTAAACAACCTGTTAGATACTAGTAATAATTTGACCTCATAAAATTAATAAACTTAGGTATTAAGTCCTCCTGTGGGATCGATACTTTTTATACTACTTGAACGATACGTACGCTTGCGTTATACGTGTGTTTACGCCGGTCAATTCACCAATGACGTATGACTCGCACTTTATTATCTGGGATTAATTATGAGAGAGAGAGAAAATTAATCTGGGATTAATTACAGAGATATTTATCTGGGGATAAAATATTAATTAAAGAGAGAGAACAATTAATTTGGAATTAATCGATAAATTAATATATTCGATATATTAAACGAAATTGGATTTCGACGCGGA
The DNA here is from genome assembly GCA_019454045.1 of Zanthoxylum bungeanum. Lineage (NCBI taxonomy): Eukaryota > Viridiplantae > Streptophyta > Magnoliopsida > Sapindales > Rutaceae > Zanthoxylum > Zanthoxylum bungeanum. The sequence goes on from SKCR01042941.1 coordinate 19,640, forward strand.
ATTAAATTTAGAATTTAATTCGAGTGAACGAGTTAATTTAGAATTAATTCGTTAGCGACGTGAATAGTAATTTTGCTAGGCATAATTATTTAATTAAATTAGATTTAATTTCATCGCCACGGAAAATTCGTTAATTTGGAATTAGCGAACCCGAGCCGATAGTGTTTGCGGGCGCACTCGCATTGCGAATTAAAGTGCGGCCCATAAGTCACATCAAGTATCAAATCACTAGTCATCGATTGATGCGATGTCTAGTCACTTTGAGTGATATGACAACATGTCACTATTGATTGATGGTGGTAGATGGAAGGCATTAATTGTCTTTTGCCTTTTACTTTTTGGAAAAGGAAAAATGGTATATGTTTAATTATTTTTTGAAATCAATTAACTAATACACAAAACACATTTTTCTCTTCTCTTTTTCCGCTCCCCACTCTCTCGCCCAAGGGGCATTCTTCCTCTTATTTCACTGCATTTTGCCGAGAGTTGTAGGAAGCTAAAGGAAATTTTTTGTGGCAAAAATTCCTAAGTGCTAGCACACATTCGGGGTCTTGCGAAGGTGATAGGGAACCGCACACGTGAGCATGGAATCATGAACCAAAGCTTGGAGCTTGATGGATCATCCATGGCCGCAAACTTGGAGGACAAAAGCAGTGAAAGCCGTGAGCCCTAGGAGGAAAAGCTTGAAGATTTTGTTCCTCGCATCGCTCAACCGCTCAATGTAAGTATTATGTAACTTCTTTGATGTATTCATACTTGTTTCTTGCTAGATAATGATCTTTGGGCCCTTAGAGAAACCCAATAAACCAGCCCCCTAAACTGAGAGTAAACCAGCTGACCGGCGTAAACACACACGTATAACGCAAGCGCACGTATCGTTCAAGTAGTATAAAAATATCGATCCCACGAGGACTTAATTCCTACTGTTGTTATTAATTATTGAATCCTATTTATTTACAAATATCTAATTGAGGGTGGAGAGAATGATTGTTTGATTGGTTGAAAGTGGTTTTTACAAATAAATAAATAAATAAAAAGACAAAAGAAAATACTAAGGAAAATAACAAAAGACACAAAGATCTAGGGTTGTGATTTCTTCCAATATCAATTTAAAGATGAAGTAATTATTTTATAGTTGGGCAATACAATGATTTATTAACCTGGAACACGAAATTATGCGAAAGCATCTGTCGATGGTCAGACACAAATACCCAGTTTAACCCAATTGAACCATATGTCTATGTCAACCAAATTGTCTGGATTCATTAAGTTTAAGTTCCAATTATGGCTACCCCCGCCTGACAGGTATATCCTATCCTGTAAGGAAATCTATTAAAGGGTTATCTATCTTCAAGGAAGATCGTGGGCTATTGAGTCTAAGGTTTTAAACTTAAAATCCATATGTCTAGTTCATTTAAGTTTACCTAATCAAATTTATTAATGGCCAATTAATAAAAAGCATTAAGATTAAAACTTAATAAATAAATCTTTAAATTACCCCAAACTATAATCTAACCCTTATAAACCGGTGATATTGAAATTCATCACAACCCCAGATAACTATTTAGTTACAACACATAATAGGGCTAGTAGTAACAACTGAAAAGTAAAAGACATAAAGTAAAAATGTTGAAAAGTAAATTACAATAAAATGCTAAGGTAAAAGGAATTACTTTTACTACTACTAATTTAGATATCTCCCATAAAATAATATATAAACTTGTGATAATATTACAACCGACCAATCTGGCGGTATCATGATTAAGTCAATTAAGTCCAACCAGCCATTAAGGCGGTACCATAATTAAATTACCAACCGACCAATATAGCAGTATCCTTTGATTAGTCAGGTTTAAACCAGATAAAATTAAATTGCCAACCGACCAATATAGCGGTATCCATTTTAAGTCAGTATTTTAAATAGTAAATATATTATTTTTAAGGGAGATTAATCTAAATAGTAACAGTAAAAGAATTACCTTTTACCCTAGCTGGGAAATTACTTCATCATGAATAGTAAAAAACTGTAAAAAGTAAAAATTAAATTACTACTATTACAAAACGTAATTAAAATTAATTACAAAACTAAAAATTAAAAAAAAAACTAAAAAACTAAAACACTCTACAGAGAGAAACTCTCTCTTTTGAAAGAATTTAAGAGAGAGGAAGGTGTAATAAAATCTGAAATTTCGCGCTGAATTTATAGGCGCGGATAGGGTCTGGGCGTCGCGACGCTGTGGCTTGGCGTCGCGACGCTGGAACAGTTCGACGTGGCACGTTGAGGAGGCGACACGTGGCAAGGCGGCTGACTGTTGACGCGACACGTGGCAAGGCGGCTAAGAATCAATAATTGTGATGACGTCATTGATGACGTCATGCTGCCGTGGCGCTGACGTGGCGATGACGTGGCATTACAATTGTCGGCACAATAGGATTGCGACACGTGTCACGCTGTGATTGGCTGATGCTGACGTGGCAAGTTGACTTGGTTGACCTTGTGACGTGGCTGATGATGTGGCGTGACACATGGCGAAGTTGACTCGTTGACCGCTGACATGGATGATGACGTGGCGACATGTGGCAATGATGAGTGTCGGCAGCGTATGATGATGACACGTGGCACGGCGCATGTTAGCAGATTGTTGTGATGGTGACACGTGGCATGGCGTACGTTAGCAAAGTCAAACTTCTCAACTCTAAATTGTTGACCCGGTGCACGTTAGCAGGACTCGGCTCACGTTAGGCGTCGCGACGCTGGAAATTACCAAAATGCCATTTTTCGCCATTTTTCACTGTTTTGCTCCAAATCACCTCCAGAATGTCCTGAAACTTTATTTATCTACAAAATAACACAGAACACATCAAAACATTCACAAAACTCAAGAAACTATACAAAATATTAGGTTAAATGAGTGGGAAATAGTGATATAAATACCACTCATCACCAGCCCCCTAAATGAGAGAGTAAACCAGCCCCCTAACTGCCCTTTATCTATTCAAAAACAGCCCACACTGCCACATATATCACCGAGAAACAGTCCTTAATGGCAGCCCTCAAGTTACTAAAAACACCCCTTTAAAACAGCCTTATATCACCAAAAACTGCACCCAAAATCTGTCCAGAAAACTGCACTTAATCACACCAAAACAATGACCAAAACCGAGCAACAAACTGCCTCCATAACAGTCCAAAATAGTCCCCGAAATACAACAAAAATACAACGAAAATATCAGCGAAACAGAGTGAAAACAGTAGCTCGAGCAGTGAAACAGCGAGGAAAGACCTGAACCAGCGAACCAAAAAAGTTACGGAGTGTTAGCCCTTCCGAAGGCCTTGTAACGCGCTTCTGAGAGTCGACATAAGAGGTTAGACCTGAGGGCACTTTTCTTATTTATCTTTATTCCTATTTTAATTTTCTTCGCATGAGAGTCCTTGATTGATGTGTGTTATGACCCTTGAATAAATGGAAAATGTGTCGTCTCTTGTGGTATATAGGATGGAAACCCAGACGTAAATTTCGTAGCCGAATCCGAATGGACGGTAGTGCGGTCTGTACTTGGGATACAACTCCACATACCACTTGAGCAAACAACACATATTTCGATATGTTTTATCTTGTTTATTTATTATCCGCATTTTATATTCCGCCATTTAATTTCCGTACGATTATTTCTTTGTATTGGTGATGTGATGCGCATGGGCTTAGTATGTTGGTCTAAAGGTTCTCTATTTGAGGGAAGAAAAAATATAAAAGACTACCTTTACGACAATACTTTGCCGCGCCGGACAAAGTGTGTTTGATTGAATGTGATATATGTTTAATCGAATATGCGAAGTTCTATATTGTTGTCTTTATTTTATATGCATTGTAATGTGATGCGCATGGGCTTAGTATGTTGGTCTAAAGGTTCTCTATTTGAGGGAAGAAAAAGTCTAAAAGACTACCTTTACGACAATACTTTGCCGCGCCGGACAAAGTGTGTTTGATTGAATGTGATATATGTTTAATCGAATATGCGAAGTCCTATATTGTTGTCTTTATTTTATATGCATTGTAATATGATGCGCATGGGCTTAGTACGTTGGTCTAAACGTTCTCTATTTGAGGGAAGAAAAAGTCCAAAAGGCTAACTTTATGACAGTACTTCGCCGCGCCTTTTATTATTCTGTTGTTTGCTTTCTATATGTCATCTCTTTGCATAATCCTGCATCATATTGCAATGCGCATGGGCAAATCAAGTTGGATTAAAGGTCCTCCATTTTCAGGGACAGAAAGCCGAAGGGCTACCTTTGCCATGACGTTTTGCCGCGCCGGATAAAGTATGTTCGATTGAATGCGAAAACGTTTAGTCGGACACTATAAGTCCTATATAGATGTTGGCATATGTCGCATCTCTTTTCTTTCACTTTCATTGTCTATCTTTTGCATCGCATCATTGCACGTCTATTTTAATATACAAATGCCTCATTAGTTACCTCTTTGCATTATGTACCTAATTACTTCTCTTTATTCCGCATGATTGTGCAATTGCCATTTATTTGTGTTCCCACATGTATAAGTACAATGTGCTTATGAAATTGTATGCTTGCCATTATTCTGATTCACGTTTATGCGTGTTTGTACAATTACCATTTCCTTGCATTTCCGTATCCATGAATATGGTGTGCTTATGAAGTTGTATGCTTGCCGTATTTCAATTTACCTTTATGCATGCAAATTTGGACATAGGTTATATGCAAATAGGTTGTATGCAAATTCGGACATAGGTTATATGCAAACTTAGATATGAGCCTTGTACTTATGCATGCGAACTTATGAGTAAATTATCATTGGAAATATGTTTCTTAGGCTTGATTAGATTATTGCACAAATCATTTCATTACAAGTGGCATAAGTAAGGGATCATTCCGAACCCAACGGTTTGAGTTCTTCCCTTGCGAGGGGTTAGTGCGGCCTAAATCATTTTCCCGGTTCACACCGGGGTGGCGACTTCATATTCTCGGGTTTAGTTCCCCTGTGGGATATTCCGTACTCCCAACTAGGCTGCGAGCCTAGAACAACATGCGTCGTCAGTTTCTGTTCTGTGTCTACTCTGGCGACTCCACTGGGGATAGAGAATCGGCCCCGTAATAATGTCTTGTAATGTTTGGATTTATGCTTTAATTAACCGTGTCTACTGTATTTTTGCATATAAGTCCCTATGATGAGTCTCATTTGGAGACACTATCTTTTAAGTCGAGGAAGTCGTGGGAAACGGACGTCGGAAGGGAATCGATATTTTTGTTAGATTTTATTCGCTTGTTTAGCTTCGGGCTCACTTGTTGGACCTCCGTTTTAAAGCACCTTTAGCATAAAAACCTCGCAAACCATTTAGCTTGACCTAAAACCCCCGCACACCACTAAGCCCACCACCAAAAGCCAACCACACGCCTAAGCTAAGCCCACACACGCCCAAGCCCAATTAAATATCATCCAAAATAATAAAACACATATTTAACACATGGTAAAATTAAAACAAATCTAAAAAATCACATACCAAATTAAAGTAAATCAAATAAAATAAAAAAATATATCCCTACCTAAATAAAACAAATCTCATGCCTAATTAAGATAAATCAAATATGTGATATTCCTAAACAAGCCAAATCATGTCCCAATTAACTAGATGTTTTCCTTGTAGGACACTAATTAAATGATATCTCTTTAATACACAAATCTTGTTTCCTTTTCAAAACCCATCTCACCACACTCACGTTGCACCCTCAACAGCCCCCACACACTGCCCTCACACCCTTCTCGGCTTTACCAAACGCCCTCAGCCACCTTCACGCACCATAAGCCCACGATCACAGTCCGCATTCTTCGCACTAAACTCATCGTTTCACACTTCACCTCACCACACACGCCACATGCCCCATTCACACAAAGCATCTCCAAACAAACAGCCACGCCATTAACACAAAATAGACAGCCACGCCATTGACACAAGACACATGCACTCCACTCACGCACTCACAAAACACACACGCACGTCCCTTAAACTCACGCATACAGGCCATATAACACATACAGCTTCACCTCACTCATCACAATACTCACGGCACACATGCCAATGAACTGTACTGACCAGTGGCACAAACCAGCCCCCTAAATTGAGAGTAAACTAGCCCCTTAAATTGAGAGTAAACCAACCCCCTAACTGCCCTTCATCTATTCAAAAACAGCCCACACTGCCATATATATCACCGAGAAACAGTCCTTAACGGCAGCCCTCAAGTTACCGAAAACACCCCTTTAAAACAGCCTTATATCTCCAAAAACTACACCCAAAATCTGTCCAGAAAACTGCACTTAATCACAGCAAAATAATGACCAAAACCCGAGCAACAAACTGCCTCAATAACAGTCCAAAATAGTCCCCGAAATACAATAAAAATACAGCGAAAACAGAAGCGAAACAGAGTGAAAATAGTAGCTCGAGTAGTGAAACAGTGGGGAAAGACGTGTGAACCAGCGAACCAAAAAAGTTACGGAGTGTTAGCCCTTCCGAAGGCTTGTAACGCGCTTCGAAAGTCTACATAAAAGGTTAGACCTGAAGGCACATTTCTTATTTATCTTTATTCCTATTTTAATTTTCTTTGCATGAGAGTCGTTGATTGATGTGTGTTGTGGCCCTTGAATGAATGGAAAAATGGGTCGTCTCTTGTGGTGTATAGGATGGAATCCTAGACGTAAATTCCGTAGCCGAATCCGAATGGACGGTAGTGCGGTCTGTACTTGGGATACAACTCCACGTACCACTTGAGCAAACGGCACATATTTCGATATGTTTAATCTGTTTGCTTATTATCCGTATTTTTTATATTCCGCCATTTAATTTCCGTACGATTTTTTGTTTGTATTGGTGATGTGATGCGCATGGGCTTAGTATGTTGGTCTAAAGGTTCTCTATTTGAGGGAAGAAAAAGTCTAAAAGACTACCTTTACGATAATACTTTGCCGCACCGGACAAAGTGTGTTTGATTGAATGTGATATATGTTTAATTGAATATGCAAAGTTCTATATTGTTGTCTTTAATTTATATGCATTGTAATGTGATGCGCATTGGCTTAGTACGTTGGTCTAATGGTTCTCTATTTGAGGGAAGAAAAATTCTAAAAGACTACCTTTACGACAATACTTTGCCGCACCGGACAAAGTGTGTTTGATTGAATGTGATATATGTTAATCGAATATGTGAAGTCCTATATTGTTGTCTTTATTTTATATGCATTGTAATGTGATGCGCATGGGCTTAGTACGTTGGTCTAAAGGTTCTCCATTTGAGAGAAGAAAAAGTCCAAAAGGCTACCTTTATGACAGTACTTCACCGCGCCTTTTATTATTCCGTTGTTTGCTTTCTGTATGTCATCTCTTTGCATAATCATGCATCATATTGCAATGCGCATTGGCAAATCAAGTTGGATTAAAGGTCCTCCATTTTGAGGGATAGAAAGCCGAAGGGCTACCTTTGCCACGACGTTTTACCGCGTCGGATAAAGTATGTTCGATTGAATGTGAAATACGTTTAGTCGGACACTCGAAGTCCTATATAGATGTGGGCATATGTCGCATCTCTTTTCTTTCACTTTCATTGTCTATCTTTTCATCGCATCATTGCACGTCTATTTTAATATACAAATGCCTCATTAGTTACCTCTTTGCATTATGTACCTAATTGCTTCTCTTTATTACGCATGATTGTACAATTGCCATTTATTTGTGTTCCCACATGTATAAGTACAATGTGCTTATGAAATTGTATGCTTGCCATTATTCTGATTCACTTTTATGCGTGTTTGTACAATTACCATTTCCTTGCGTTTCCGTATCCATGAATATGGTGTGCTTATGAAGTTGTATACTTTCCGTATTTCAATTTACCTTTATGCATGCAAATTTGGAAATAGGTATATGCAAATAGGTTGTATGCAAATTCGGACATAGGTTATATGCAAACTTAGATATGAGCCTTGTACTTATGCATGTGAACTTATGAGTAAATTATCCTTGGAAATATGTTGCTTAGGCTTGGTTAGATTATTGCACAAATCATTTCATTACAAGTGGCATAAGTAAGAGACCATTCCGAACCCAACGGTTTGAGGTCTTCCCTTGCGAGGGGTGAGTGCGGCCTTAAATCATTTTCCCGGTTCACACAGGGTGGCGACTCCATTATTCTCCGGTTTAGTTCCCCCGCGGGCTATTCCGTACTCCCAACTAGGCCACGAGCCTAGAACAACACGCGTCGTTAGTTTTGTGTCATACACTATCAGACAGTTGAGAAGGGAAATGCGAGAAGGCCAAGAAGCAATCATCAACATGGAACCTGAACCTTTGGAAGTTGCACCACCAATACCCATTCGATACAAAACCATTCCGGTGGTTGACAACTTCATTTCCTGTATTGTACTTCCTCCCTTACCAACAAATACGTGTGACATCAAAACATGCATTCAGATGATTCAACAGTCAGTGCAGTTTTGAGGAAATGCAATTGAAGATCCAATGCCCACATCAACAACTTTCTGGAAGTTTATGACACTTTCAATTACAACCGAGCAGCTGAAAAAGTAATAAGACTGCAGGTTTTTCCATATTCCTTGAAAGATAGAGCTAAAGCTTGGCTATATTCACTACCAGCAGGTTCTATCACAACTTAGAACACTCTAGCCAACAAATTCCTTGCAAAATATTTTCCACCAACCAGAACAGCAAAACTGAGAAATGACATCACATCATTTGTACAACATGACTCAGAAACTCTCTACGAAGCTTGGGAAAGGTACAAAGATTTGCTCCGGAAATGTCCTCACCATGAGATTCCAAAATGGCTTCAAGTCCAAACTTTCTATAATTGACTTTCTGGACTAATGAGGACCACAATTGATGTTGCTGCTGCTGTAGATGCTTTAATGGAAAAAGGAGAAGATCAAGCCTGAGACTTAATCGAAGAAATGGCTAACAATAATTCCTTGTGGCCAACAAAAAGGAGCATGATCCAGAGAATTGCGGAATTTATGAAGTTGGAGCCAACTCAACAGTGAATACTAAGTTAGATCAGATGTGCAAATGCCTGGAAACACTCAGCGCGCAAGTTGTAAACATTGCCAGAGCCACAAGTTCACCATATGGAGTAGTACTATAACCAAACCAACAAGAAGAGATGGTGAACTATGTCAATAATTTCAACAGACAGGGGAACAATCCATATTCTAACACCTACAACCCATGGTGAAGAATCATCACAATTTCTCATGGAGCAACAATTCAGGGCAAAAGAAAAATCCACCATCTGGATTCCAACAACAAAACAAAGGCAATGAGTTTGAAAAAGAACCAGAAATGAAAGAATGGATTGCAGAGATGTTCAAAAAAGCAACAAGCAAAACAATGATGCTATGTTTCAAAGTCAATCTACCTCTATCAAAGCACTGGAGAATCAAATTGGACAACTGGCCAATGCTCAGAGTTACAGACCACCAGGTAATCTTCCCAGCAACACAGAAACAAACCCAATGAACCAAGGGAATGAGCAATGTCAAGCCATCACCTTGAAAAGCGGTACTGAAATCAATAAAGATGTTGGAATCAAGGAATCCATAGACGAAGTCAAAAAGAAGCAGAGCAACAGATGGAGGAAAAAGAAGCAAAGGAAAAGATCAAATCACTCCACCTCCACCTTTTCCACAGCGTCTTCAGAAAAACAAACTGGACAAGCAGTTTGCTTGTTTCTTGGAGGTTTTCAAAAAGCTATACATCAACATCCCATTTGCAGAAGCGTTGGAAGAAATGCCCAGCTATGTCAAATTCATGAAAGACATTCTTTCATGAAAATGGATATTGGGAGATTACGAGAAAGTAATATTGACAGAAGAATGCAGCGCCATCATTCAGATGAAACTTCCCGTGAAGTTGAAAGATCCTGGCAGTTTCACTGTCCCATGCAGCATTGAAGAACATTATATCGGTAAGGCTTTATGTGATTTAGGTGCAACTGTTAACTTGATGCCTTTTTCAATTTACAGGAAACTGTAAATTGAAGAAGCAATGCCCACCTCAGTCTCTCTCCAACTTGCAGATCGGACGCTCACATTTCCAAGAGGTGTTGTTGAAGATGTGCTGGTCAAAGTCGACAAACTTATTCTCCCAGTAGATTTCATTGTCTTTGACATTGAAGAAGACAAAGATGTACCTATCATCCTTGGGAGACCATTCTTGGCTACAGGTCGAACTGTTATTGATGTACAAAAATGAGAACTAACCATGAAAGTGCAGGACCAAGAAGTTACCTTTAATGTTTTCAAAGCCATGAATTCCTGAGCGATGAAAAAGAGGAGGAATGTTTCATAATTGATGTTGTAGATAGTATCATCCAGGATACTGATGCAGTACCACTTCCCACGGATAAACTTGAAGCTTGCATAACCAACATGACTGACAGCGAGCTAGATGCTGAAATCCTGGAATGTATTAACTATCTTGACAAGCCATTTCGTTTCAAATCGACACCACCAGTTGAAAGTCTAAAACTACCAAAGAAGGAGAGAATTAAGCCCTCGATTGAAGAACCACCACAACTGGAGCTGAAGCTACTGCCGAGCCATCTCAGGTATGCATTCCTTGGAAATTATTCTGAATTACCTGTGATTATTTCTTCTTCGCTTACATAAGAGCATGGAGAAAAGTTGCTGAGAGTGTTACGAGAACACAAGAAAGCCATTGGCTGGACTATATTAGACATTTGAGGCATTAGTCCATCATTTTGCATGCACAAGATTCTGATGAACGATGAGTACAAACCCGCAGTGGAGCATCAACGGAGACTAAATCCAATCATGAAGGAGGTCGTGAAGAAATAGATTATCAAATGGCTGGATGCTGGAATTATTTACCCCATCTCTGACAGCACTTGGGTGAGTCATATGCAGTGTGTTCCGAAGAAAGAGGAATTACTGTTGTCACAAATGAAAAGAACGAGCTGATTCCAACAAGAATGGCGACTGGTTGGAGAGTATGCATGGACTACCAGAAGCTGAACAAAGCAACAAGGAATGACCATTTTCCGCTGCCATTCATTGACCAGATGCTAGACAGACTGACGAGACATGAATTTTATTATTTTCTGGACGGATACTCGGGGTACAATCAGATTTCCATCGCCCTAGAAGATCAGGAGAAAACTATTTTTACATATCCATATGGTACTTTTTCTTTCCGCAGGATGCCATTTGGACTGTGTAATACTCCTGCTACATTTCAACGTTACATGATGGCCATCTTCTCAGATATGCTGGAATAAAGCATGGAGGTTTTCATGGATGATTTCTCTGTGTTTGGAGACTCTTTCGACCACTGCTTGTAAAATATGGAACAAGTGTTACAAAGGTACGAAGATACCAATCTGGTACTCAACTAGGAGAAATGTCACTTCATGGTACATGAAGGCATAGTTTTTGGACATCGGATCTCACAAAGGGGATCGAGGTAGACAAAGCAAAGATTGAAATAATTGAAAAATTACCTCCACCAACATCTGTAAAAGGGATTCGAAGCTTTCTCAGACATGCAAGCTTTTACAGGAGATTCATCAAAGACTTTTCCAAGATTGCTAAACCTTTGTGCAATCTTATGGAGAATGATGTGCCTTTCAACTTCACCAAAAATTTCCATGAAGCTTTTGAGGTCCTAAAACAGAAGCTGGTCTCTGCCCCATCATTGTAGCACCAGATTGGACCCTTCCATTTGAAGTAATGTGCGATGCCATTGATTTTATCGTAATGCAGTTTTGGGACAACGCAAATCAAAGATTTTCCATACTATTTATTACGCCAGCAGAATTCTGAATGAAGCTCAACTCAACTACACAACCACTGAAAATGAGTTTCTCGCAGTTGTGTTCGCTTTTGATGAATTCCGCTCTTATCTGCTGGGTCCCAAAGCGGTGGTCTACACAGATCATTCGAAAATCAAATACCTGATCGCGAAGAAAGATGCCAAACCCAGATTGATCCGTTGGATACTTTTACTGCAAGAATTTGATGTCGAGATCCGAGACAGGAAAGTGACAGAAAACCAAGTGGCAGATCATTTATCGAGGGTCGAGAATGGAGAAACAACTGGCAAAAAAATGAAAATCAAAGAAACTTTTCCAGATGAACAACTATTTGCAATGAAACAACAGAAAGTCCCTTGGTATGCTGACTATCTCAACTACATAGTATCAGAAAAATGGCCGTTGGAATGGACAACTCAGTAACGGAAGAAATTCTTCAAGGAAGTCAAGCATTAGATCTGGGATGAGCCGTACTTGTTCAAATGCTATGCTGATCAATTACTGAGGCGTTGTATTCCACATGAGGAGGTCAATAGTGTCCTGCAGCATTGTCATTCATCACCATATGGCGAATATTTCAGCGGGAATAAAACTGCAGCCAAAGTCCTAAAATCAGGTTTGTTCTGGCCCACTCTTTTTAAAGATGCTTCTCTTTTTGCTCTTCAATGTGACAGGTGCTAGAGAACGGGAAATATTTCAAGGAGAAATGAAAGACCTTTGCAAAACATTCTGGAAGTGGAGATATTTCATGTGTGTGGGATTGATTTTATGGGACCCTTTATTCCATCATTCGGAAACCTGTATATACTAGTTGCGGTAGACTAGGTCTCCAAATAGGTTGAAGCAATTGTACTGCCATCAAACGATTCAAAAATGATGATCAAATTCCTTAAAAGTTGAAATCAAGGTTGAAACTTTTCCCTGGAAAGTTGAAATCAAGGTGGTCAGGTCCATTTGTGATTACCCAGGTTTTACCATATTGA
>SKCR01042942.1:0-54588 GCA_019454045.1 Zanthoxylum bungeanum
GTGAGAATTTCAATTAAACTGGTTTATAAGGGTAGATTATAGTTTGGGTAAATTAAAGATTTATTTATTGAGTCTTAATCTTAAGCTCTTTAATTAACTGGCCATTAATTAAATTGATTAGGTAAACTTAAAATGAACCTAGACATAGGGATTTTAAGTTTAACCTTAGACTCAATACCCACGATCTTCCTTGAGGATAGATAACCCTTTAATAGATTTCCTTACAGGATAGGAATATACCTGTAGGGCGGGGTAACCATAATTGGAACTTAGACTTAATGAATCCAGGTAATGTGGTTGACAATAGGAAATATGGTTCAATTGGTTATACTGGGTATTTTGTAATTGACCATCGGAAGAGGCTTTACATAAGTTAGTATCCAGGTTAATAAATTGATATTTACCCAACTATAAGATAACTACTTCATCTTTTAAATAATATTGAAATAAGTCACAACCCTGGATAGTTTTAATATTGAATTTCCTTAAAATCTACTTTAAGCATTTTATTTATTTGTCTTTAAATTTAGAATCGTCGCAATTTCAATCAATCAAACAACTTGTTAGATACTGGTATCATTTGGCCATAAATTGATACAAAAAGGTTTTAAGTCCTCGTGGGATCGATACTTTTTATACTACTTGAACGATACGTACGCTTGCGTTATACGTGTGTTTTACGCCGGTCAAGTTTTTTGGCGCCGTTGCCGGGGACTTAGTTATCTTTTATTATTAGTTTAAGGGTAGATACTTTTACTTGTATCTAATTTTTCTTTTTACTTATTGTTTTTGTTTTCTTGTATTTCAGATTCTCAAGAAACTTCATGAGACGAACCAGAAGCTTTGAATTCCGACCGCTTGACCCAGAAATTGAAAGAACTATCAGACAGTTGGAAGGGAAAGGCGAGAAAGCCAAGAAGCTTTAGTCAACTGGAACCTGAACCTTTGGAGGTTGCACCACCAATTCCCATTCGAGATAGAACCATTCCGGTGGTAGATGGCCTCATTTCGTGTATTGTACTTCCTCCTTTACCAGCAATGCAGGTGATATCAAAACTTGCATTCAGATGATTCAGCAAACAGTTCAGTTTGGGGGAAATGCAATTGAAGATCCTAATGCCCACATCAGCAACTTTCCTGGAAGTCTGCGGTACGTTCAATTACAACCGAGGAGCTGAAGAAGCTATGAGGCTGAGAGTTTTCCCATATTCCCTGAAAGACAGAGCAAAGCATGGCTACATTCACTACCAGCAGGATCAATCACAAACCTGGAACACTCTTGCTACAAAATTCCTTGCAAAATACTTTCCACCAGCCAGAACTGCAAAGTTGAGAAATGAATCACATCCTTTGTGCAGCAAGATTCAGAATCCTTGTACGAAGCTTGGGAGAGATACAAGATTTGCTCCGGAAATGTCCTCACCATGAGATTCCAAAATGGCTTCAAGTCCAGACTTTCTACAATGGACTTTCTGGACTGATGAGAACCACAATCGATGCTGCTGCTGGAGGAGCTTTAATGGCAAAAGGAGAAGATCAAGCTTGGGACCTAATTGAAGAAATGGCCAACAACAACTCCTTGTGGCCAACAGAAAGAAGTCTGATTCAAAGAATTGCAGAATATATGAAGTTGGAGCTAATACAGCAGTCAACACCAAGCTGGACCAGATATGCAAATTTATGGAGACTCTCAACACTCAAAGCACCACTGGATTCACAAGTTCACCATATGGAGGAGTACCAGAACCACAACAACATGCAGAGACGGTGAATTATGTCAACAATTTCAACAGACAGGGGAACATCCATATTCCAACACCTACAACCCAGGGGAGGAAATCATCCTAATTTTTCATGGAGCAACAATTCAGGGCAACAGCAGAACTATCCACCACCTGGATTCCAGCAACAGAACAAAGGCCAGACGCAGGCAAATGAACCAGGAATGGCAACATGCTAGCTCAATTAAAGAGATATGAAGCCATGATTCAGAGCCAATCAGCTTCCATCAAAGCACTGGAGAATCAAATCGGACACTGGCCACGCTCAGAGTTACAGACCGCCAGGAACCCTTCCTAGCAACACTGAACCAAATCCAAGGAATATGGGAAAGGAGCAATGTCATGCCATTATGTTAAAGAGTGGTACTGAGATCAACAAAGATGTTGGAGTCAAAACAGCTGCTGAGGAAGTTCCAAAAATATGCAGTTCCACAGATGGAAGGAAAAGAAGCAAAAGAAAAAAAGCAAGGAAAAAGAAAAAGAACAGACTCTCCACCACCACCTTTTCCTCAACGTCTTCAGAAAAACAAACTGGACAAACAGTTTGCTCGTTTCTTGGAGATTTTCAAAAAGCTGCACATTAACATACCATTTGCAGAAGCCTTGGAACAAATGCCCAGTTATGTCAAATTCATGAAAGACATTCTTTCACGAAAACGGAGATTGGGGAGACTACGAAACAGTAGCTTTAACAGAAGAATGCAGCGCCATCATTCAGAGAAAACTTCCTCCGAAGTTGAAAGATCCTGGCAGTTTCACATTCCATGCATCATAGGAGAACATAATTTCGGTAAGGCTTTATGTGATTAGGTGCAAGTGTTAACTTAATGCCTTTTTCTATTTACAGGAAATTGCAAATTGGAGAAGCAATGCCTACCTCAGTATCTTTGCAACTTGCTGATCGAACACTCGCATTTCCGAGAGAGTCGTGGAAAATGTGCTGGTTAAAGTTGACAAACTCATCCTTTCCCAGCTGACTTCATCATCCTTGACATGGAGGAAGACGCAGATGTGCCAATCATCCTTGGGAGACCATTCTTGGCTACTGGTCGGACCATTATTGATGTACAGAAAGGAGAACTAACCATGAGAGTACAGGACCAAGAAGTAACATTCAATGTTTTCAAAGCCATAAATTTTCCAGATGATGAAAAGAAGGAAGAATGTTTCAGACTGATGTGATACACCATACCATCCAGAACTCTGACGCAAAACAAAGTTCTACCAACAAAACCTAAGGCATGTCAATCGCTTGTGGAGACTGATGATAAGAGTTTTGTGCAATCGAAAAGCCAAGTCTTGTCCTACAAGCAACAGAAGAGAAACAGTTCCACCAATCAATGAAATGGAGGAATTTCACATTCAGCCTTTTAAAAATGCCATATTGTACAAAGAAAAGGCCAGGAAAAGACATGATGAGAAGTTAGTACGCATACAACTGGAACCAGGGCAAGGTATTGTTCAATAAATCAGGAGTGAAATTCTTCCCATGGAAGTCAAAAACAAGGTGGTCAGGTCCATTCCTAATCACTAAGGTTTTACCAGACAAAACCATTGAGATAAATGATCCTGATTCCCACAAAACTTTCAAAGTAAAAAACAAGCGTGTCAAGCACTACTGGGGAGAATCATTTGAGCGACAAAAAGAAAGTGTCACACTTTCAGATCCAGCATAAACGTTCAAGAAGTCACGTCTAGCTGACGACTTTAAACTTAGCGCTCGCAGGGAGGCAACCCATGCAATTTTGTATATATTGTGATTTAGTGTGATTTAATTTTGTGTGTTAGTTTTTTGCAGATTAAGTCATTTCAAGATGGAAGAAGCTCTCGCAAATCTTCACAAGCATTTCCTTCTCTCCCTCAAAAATCTCTGATGAAAGTCTACAAAGCTCGCTTGGAACGGATGAGGTTACTGACGATCTATGGTGTCCCAATGACATTCGTTGGGTAATTGAAGCACGAGTCCGATTGGCAGGTGAATCTTCTGACTCTTTTATTTCACACTTGCCTGGTTTTGGAAGAAGCACCTATGCAAAGAAACGAAGAGCTAAACAAATGGGTGTTTGTTACAAAGTGCACGTTGGAATTGCAACACTCGTTGTCGTTCTTTAGGAATGGTGTCTGTTAATCGCGAAGACAAAATTAAATTCATTAGGGATGGCTTGAGTAAGGAGTCTTTAGATGATATATCTTCGACTCTTGAGACGCATCCCAGTGGATATGTTCACATAGAATTTCGCAGATTACATACACAATTTCAAAAAGAAAGTCAACAGTTAAGTCTTGGGAATCTGACTAAAAAGACCCTGTTTGCCATTTATAAGGAAAATTGGATGGGAAGCTTGTCCCTGACGCATAGACGTTAATCAAGCTGTAGATTTTTGTACATATTTTATCTCTTTGTCTTTTTCTAATAATTGTGATTTGTTTTGTTGTTTTCTTTTATTTCTTCCGACAGGATCCAGATCTTGTTGACTATCACGATCTATTTTACTATTTTGCTACTAATCGTCCTTTGGAAGATACTTGTGTTATTTTACTCACCCTTTTCAGGTATTATAAATTCAATTCATCATTGCACCTTGAAGTCATCCAGAGTCAAGAAGAAATACATAAAAAAATGGAAGCCACTTCAAGAAGACGAGTTGAAAAATTGTGTGTGTTTGTGGTAGTACTGTTGGTACTAAACCACAATACATAGAAGCAGCACAGGAATTGGGTCGAGTCTTAGCCGCAAGAATATGCATTTAATATATGGCGGAGGAAATCTTGGACTTATGGGGATCGTTTCAAAGGCCGTACAGGAAGGAGGCAGTCACGTTTTGGGAATCGTCCCAAAACCCTTGGCAGAGGCAAATCTTATTGGATCATCAAACGGAGAGGAACTGATCGTATCAGGTATGTCTGAACGTTTGGTAGAAATGATTAACCGTGCTGATGCTTTTATTGCTTTGCCAGGTGGCTTGGGTACATTGGAGGAAATTTTTATAGTTCTATCTTGGGCGAACCTGAACATCACCAGAAACCAATTGGACTACTCAATGTTGATGGATTTTATGATTTTCTTTGTGTGTTTCTTGATGATGCTCGGAGAAATGGGTTCGTGTCAAAACCTATGAAAAGACCTCCTCTTCACTGCCAGACTTGCTCCGGATCTGATAGACCAACTTATAGCCTATGAACCACAAGTTGACCCTATCCTATCAAAAATAAATTGGTCTGAGGACGATCGTGGTAAGAGACGTCGAATTAATCTGGATCTTAACTTTAATTTCCTGTAGATTTCAGCTAACCAGGTACAGCCTTCTAACTCTCCTTTTACTGTTTAAGACATTGGGGACAATGTCTCATTTAGGTTTGGGGGAGGGTTTAGTGATTAGTACCTGTTTTTTTAGTTTTGTATATTGTTTTTATTTTTAGTCCAAAATTTTTCGAAAAATACAAAAAAAATGAAAAATTTTCAAAAATTACAAAAATATTTTGCATTTTCGTATTTCTGTTTTGACTAAAATGAAATTGGTAAGAGGTAGCTGAGTAAGGAGTTCTCACTCCTGATACGTATCTCAAACCATTTATTTCAAATAAGTTAATTTTTGTTTATTTCCTTTTAAATTATTTAATTGTGAATTCTCCATAAATCTGACTAAAATGAATCTTCATATGTTCAGTTGACAGGTATTATGAACTTACATGGAACACACAGTCATGAGCTAAAATTGAAAAGTTTGTAATATTCCGTACTATAGTTTAATTGGAGGAAGCATCTCTAAATAGTGATGGAATAAAAAAAAAAAAAAAAAAAAATCTGATTTACAAAAATAAAGTATCTAAGATCGAGTTATTAAGTCTGTAAGGGTGTTTTAACACCTTGCCCTAAACCAACTGGTTTGGGAGTCACTGACCAAAGCTCGTTACATGGTTCGAAGATGCTGCTGCAAAATATATATATCTGAAGTCTGAGTAATTAAGTTCGTAGGGGTGTCTTAACACCTGGTGCCCTAAAGCCAACTGGTTTGGGAGCCACCGACCCAAAACTCGCTACATAGACGGAAGGTATTGTATATAAATAAAAAAATAGAGAAAAATCAAAGAAAAAATCAGAAAAAATCAGAAAATTATTTCATTGCTACAAAAAGGTGTGAAATCTGATAGAACTTTAGGACAAAAATTTACTCTCTTATCAACTGCACTTATGACTGTTGTGGGCAAAAATGAGTTGATTAATATTTTGTTAGCTGTGTATATGGAGAATGGTAAAAATAATCGGAGAATTTACTTATTCGGTAATTTAGAAAGAAACAAAACAACTAGTAACTTGGAGTAGAATTTTCACCTGATTAGTCACTAACTTTCTTTATTCTCTTTCGCTGTCTTTTTGCTTTTGTGTGCATTAGTTTTAATACCTTTTTACTTTTGTAAATGTTTGTGGGTATCTTGCTGTAAACCCTCACGAGACTACACTCGTCCACTAGGGACACCTAGGGGTTTAAGGCTTGTTGCATACGCGAAATGCAACCGTGATCCCTACGAAAGTGGCTTAGTTATTTTGTTTTCTGTTTTGCTTGAGGACTAGCAATGTTAGTTGCCCCTTGCAGTGGGCGAGGATGCTTCGGAGGAGGAACGCCAAGTTTTTGAACTTGGAAGGATGATGATTTAAGGGTTAAATCATACATCCTTAGTTCACTGTCTCTGAAACTCAAGCAACAGTACTATGGTATGCTAGATTCCTATAGTATGATGACGCGATTGAGACAATCGTTTGAGAACCAGGAACAATTTATTGTTCACAAAGTCGCCATGGAACTGTTCCATGCGCGTCTGGATGAGGGGCAGAGTGTCAGCCCACGTGTTCTTCAGATGATCGATTTGATCGATCAATTGAGGCAACATAATCTCATCTTGAATGACATTCTCGGTAGGAGTGTCATTCTTGGTTCACTGCCAGCTTCATTTCGCCAGTTCGTGATGTACTTCAACATGTACGGGACTGTCTGTACCTACCAGGAGCTACATAGGATGTTGCTCACGGCAGAAGAGGACCTTAAGAAGTGAGTACCGACTCGCCCTCCTAGGACTACTTCTCTTTCGGCTTCTTCCCAAGGATGGTCCAAGGGAAAGAACAAGAAAGGCAAGAAGAAGAAGAAGGCTTTTGGTCCTCAACCACAGGCGAAGATTGCAAAGCCCAAAAGGGCTTCTGAAGACAAATGCCACCACTGCGGCAAAGTTGGGCACTGGAAAAGGAACTGTCCAGATTACATTGCCCAAGTGAGGAGAGACAGAGCTTCTACATCAGGTACTTTTATTTTTCCAGTTATTGATTTATCTTTGGCTTGTGAAGCCATTACATCCAGCTGGATTTTAGATTCTGCTTGTTCCCATTCACATTTGCAATTCGTTGCAGGTGCTGAAGGAAAGTAGGAAACTGAAGCCTGGAGAGATGCAGTTGCGGTTCGGGAGTGGAGACTCTTTGGATGCAGTTACAGTGGGAGTATGCGAGATCTCATTGCCGAATGGGACACTTTTGTTATATGACTGTCATTTTGTACCGGATGTGTCGCTAATATTATATCATTTTTTGTATTGGATACAGAAGGCTTTTGTATTAATATTAAGAATAGTTCTTTGTATTTATATAATAAAAATAATATTCGGATCATTTGTTGTCCAAACCAGCATGGTCATATACATTGCAAACTTCAAAAGATATATTAATACTGGAGTTAATAAACGTAGTTTACCTGTAATTAATAATACTGAACTTTGGCATATGAGACTTGGTCACATTGGCGTTAAATGCCTTACCCAATTGGTTAGGAATGGTTTGATATCAGATCTTACCATTGAGTCCTATCCAACTTGTGAATCCTGTATTCAGGGTAAGATGACCAAAGCCCCATTTTGTGGTGTTGGACACCGCGCCATTAACTTACTGGAACTCGTACATTCTGATGTATGCGGTCCACTAAGTCAAACTGCTCACAGTGGTTATTCGTACTTCGTTACCTTTCCGATGATTTGTCACGGTACGGTTATATGTATTTGATGCGACATAAATCGGAAACCTTTGAAAAGTTCAAAGAGTTCCGAATGAAGTAGAAAAACAACTGGTAAATATATTAAATGCCTTCGATCAGATCGAGGCGGTGAATATATGAGTGGTGAGTTCATGGATTATATGAAGGAGAATGGGATTCTCGCTCAATATACTCATCCAGTTACACCACAACACAATGGTGTATCTGAAAGGAGAAATCGGACTTTATTGGATATGGTCCGATCGATGTTGAGTTTCACAGATTTGCCCTATTACTTATGGGGCTATTGTCTCTTAACAGCCGCACATCTTTTGAATAAGATTCCTTCAAAGGCTGTTCCTACGACACCGTATGAGATATGGTTCGGTAGGAGACCAAATCTTAATTATATTAAGGTTTGGGGTTGTCCTGCCTATGTCAGGGTAACTCAGCAAGATAAGCTTTCTCCTCGAGGGAAAAAGATAGGTTTGTTGGATATCCTTCGAATACGAGGGGATATCTGTTCTATGATACCGAGCATCGAAATGTGTTCGTAGCTCGCTTCGCAAAATTTCTAGAAGTAGAATTTTTGTCAGAAGGTGGTAATCATAGACTGGTTGAGCTTGATGAAGTCCAACCTGAAGACAACGAGCCAACGGAGGAACCTGAAGTTCAAGTAGATGAAGGACCTTCAACACACACACTCCGTAGGTCGGAAAGGGTATCTAGACCTCCTGAACGCTTGTATTTGATACAAGAAAAGAGTCTGGATGTTCTCTTAGTTGAAGAGACAGATCCTTTCACCTATAGAGAATCGATGTTGGACATCGACTCCGTGAAATGGCAAAGTGCCATGAAATCCGAGATAGACTCAATGCATGAAAATCAAGTTTGGGACTTGATTCCGCTTCCGAAGGAATTGTTCCTATCGGTTGTAAATGGGTTTACAAGAGGAAGCGCGGGCCTGACGGTAAGGTTGAAACTTACAAGGCCCGACTGGTAGCAAAAGGTTACACGCAGCGACCTGGCGTCGACTACGATGAAACTTTTTCGCCGGTAGCAATTCTTAAGTCTATCCGGATTTTGCTTTCTATAGATGCGTATCATGACTACGAGATTTGGCAAATGGATGTCAAAACGGCTTTTCTAAATGGATTTCTTGATGAAGAAATCTATATGGAACAGCCGGAAGGTTTCACGTCCAGCGAAACCTCGGGTATGGTATGTAAGCTTAAGAAGTCCATTTATGGACTTAAACAAGCTTCACGAAGTTGGAATCTTCGATTCGATGAGATTATTAGATCGTCTGGTTTTCTCAAAATTCGTAAGAATCTTGTGTGTATCAGAAGGCCAGTGGGAGCATGGTCGTATCTTTAGTCCTATATGTTGATGACATCCTAATCATTGGGAATGATTTAGGAATGTGCAAAGCGTCAAAGCGTACCTCTGTAAGAATTTCTCCATGAAGGACCTGGGAGAAGCTTCCTATGTTTTAGGGATAAAACTCTATAGAGATAGACAAAGGAGGCTGATTGGGTTATCCCAATCAACGTACGTAGATAAGATCT
This sequence comes from Zanthoxylum bungeanum, assembly GCA_019454045.1. Lineage (NCBI taxonomy): Eukaryota > Viridiplantae > Streptophyta > Magnoliopsida > Sapindales > Rutaceae > Zanthoxylum > Zanthoxylum bungeanum. Next base: position 9,364 of record SKCR01042942.1, read on the forward strand.
TGGAACGGTATAGCTTGGTAACTGTAAGACAGCAAACATACCGTTCAGACATGGGATTCATCTTTCTAAGAAGATGTGTCCACAAACAGAAGATGAGAAGGTTAGAATGTCTAACCAACCTTATACTTCGTGTTTGGGTAGCATAATGTATGCCATGTTATGTACGAGGCCTGATATCAGTTTCGCTATTAGCGTAACTAGTCGATATCAGTCCAATCCAGGTAATGACCATTGGATGGCCATCAAACATATCCTAAAGTATCTTAAAGGTACTAAGGATAAGTTGATTATATATGGAGGAAACGAACTGCAGGTTAATGGGTATACAGACTCCGATTTCCAATCGGATCCCGATGATAGAAAGTCTACATCTGGATTTGTCTTTACCCTTAACGGAGGTGCAGTTTGTTGGCAGAGTTCCAAACAGGGATCGACAGCTGATTCCACCACTGAGGCGGAATATATTGTAGCTTCTGAAGCTGCAAAAGAGGCTGTGTGGATAAAGAACTTTATCACAGAATTGGGAGTTGTCCCAAGTATCGAGAATGCGATTTCGTTATACTGTGATAATACTGGAGCCATTGCGCAAGCAAAGGAACTGAGGGCGCATCAGAAGTCGAAGCATGTGGAACACAAGTACCACATCATTCGAGAGATCGTGTCGCGAGGGATATTATCGTGTGCAAGGTACCGAGTGAAGATAATGTAGCAAACCACCCGCTGACGAAGGCCATACCTCCGAAGTTGTTCGATAAACACGTGGAGTCGATGGGTATTAGATACAATCGATATTGGCACTAGAGCAAGTGGGAGATTTTGTTGGGGTTGGTGCTCAGAGCGCCAATTCCCGGTTGTATTTCTGTTAATATACTTCTGTAAAACATTATTATTATTAATAATATATGCAGTTTCTATAATATAATCTATCTTCTATATGGTAAAGACGTAATGACCCTAGAATGATTAGTCATGATACAGTTGCAAAAGCGTCGCAACGGACATTGAGAAGTATCATGACGTTGTCATTCTCAGACAGTTCCTGGTCAAGGTTTACACTACTTGGTCAGTATAGTAAACCCGTTGAGACCGGTACATGTCGTATACTGGAATATATGATTCCAATGGTTTCTCAATGAACCATAAGTCTTGGAGACTAGTATAGACGTGTAGGTGTTTATATAGCGGATAAACACTGAACGACTCACCGAAGATTCTTAATGGATGGTACACCAGCGTCAATAAGAATCTTCTTGGTTTGAGTAGCACTTGTGATTCTTAGACTTGAGATGCCATTGTGGGCACATGAGACATCTTCTACACTTAGACGGCAGTCACGTCACCGATCTATATAGATCAGACCTCCGCCTGTTCGTTGGGTAGATAGATCCTCAGGGTGTCCTGTGTGTATCAAGATAGGATCCGTCAGTTCTGTGTATCAGAGTATAGGTAGTCCATATGATTAGCAATCAGATAAAACCATGGGCCCGTGGTAAAGTTTAGAAGCTAGTTCTAAACATTCTTTTTGAGATTTCTAATAGAATAGTCGACTGGAAAATCCCGATAGAGATTTGACGTTTACATCTATATCTCTGGGATTTATCCGGATACCTGTGACGGAGGAATTATACATTTGCCATGACCTCGACCTGTATGGTTCAGCGAGATTATCTGTGATCGTCATAATCTACGGGTGGATAGATTATGGACACGAAATTAGATTTCGTGACGGATATACCTGAATCTAGAGAGTCTTAATAATGAAACATACTCGTAGAGCACTAGAGCAACATTAATAAATAATATTGATTATTTATAAAGTCGTTTAAAGGTTAAACGCAAAATACGTGCTAAAGGAACTAGATAGTCATTTGCCTAATTATTGTGTATTTACATTTAATACTTGATTAATTTAAATACACATTGATTAATAGTCAAAATGAGTTATTTGACTTTTATCCTATATGAATATATATTTTTCATATTTAATGTAAATATATACATATATTTAATATATTTGTATTTGATTAATTAATTAATTAATTAATTGTTAAATGATTAAATTAATTAAAATATAAATATCTTACATTAGGATAATTAAAGTAAATGATTATGTTGCCTTTGTTGACTTTATTAATATCATTCAAGTGTTTTTAGATATTTATGCAAGTTGATTTAATGAAATTGTAAATGAAATTGAAATTTTATTTTCTTGAATTTGGATTGGCAAATTCGGCCAAGGCTAAAAATAAAGGAAGTATATATTGTTTTCATTTCATTTTCATTCTTAACCTAATACACTTTTACAAAAGAGAGACCCATTGAAGAAACCAAAAGAAAGCTTGAGAAAGAAAGAAAACTTCAAAAGCTTGGAAATTTAGTAAGTTTTTCAAACTTACTATTAGTAAGGAATATGTTCCTTAGGTTCTAGGCTTTAATATATGATATTCTTAGGATTTTTCTTTCTTTGTTCCTTGTGGTTTTGATGATGGAGTTTGGAGAAGTGTGAAGCATGTGTAATGAAGGAAGTGTTGTGACTATTGTAGTTATAACTATTCTTTTAAGGTTTTTGAAACCATGTTGCTAATCTAGAGTTATTGACCCACTCTTAAATGACCTAGATTTGATCTTGAGTTGTTTCATTGTGTTGAGACTTGGATTGGATGGAAGAATGATGATTGAAGTAATTGATTTAATGTATTTGGTCTAATTTGTCCAATTTGTGGAAATTGAAAATTTAGGGTTCTTAACTAATTCCAAATTTGGGGCTTTTCATATATGTTTTGTATTTGTGTGTGTATATGATGCATATAAAGTTTCATGATCATTGGATTACATCTTGATGTGTTTTGATGCATGAAATGACAAAATGCACAAACCCCCCCCCCCCCCCCCCTTTGGAGTGCATTCGGCGGCCAAGATAAGAAAATTGGGGATTTTGGTTGCTTTGGTGTTTTGATGTTTTGAACATCATAAGTTCATCTTATAAATGATTTAGAATCATTCAAAATTGATTAGATCAATTTCGGATTAAAATGGACAAAAACAAAGCAAGGGTATTTCGGTAAATTCACCTAAAAATGTTTTATTGAATTTATTTTCATAATTTGATTATTGGAATGTTAAATAAATATGTTTATTTAATTAATCCGAGAAAAAGTTTTGAAATCTGAAAATCAGATTTTCACCGCTTCCGCTGCGTTACCGGATTCACCCCCTAAAAACCCCTACAAGACTATGCCCCTGTGACGATTGCTTGCTCCAGTGACACCGGACCTAAAGAGGATTGTTCCCTTAGTATCCCGGACACTCTTTGATCCATTCGTCATTTGGATCCAAGAGAGGCGCAGGACGGGGAGGCGTTGTGCCCCTGTGGCATGCGCTTGCTCCAGCGCGGTAAAGAGGAGCCCTCGCACAAATACACAGGCTCCACAGTGACCTGACGTATAGAGGATGTGCCCTTACAATTTTAAACGCTCTACTGATCCAAATCTTGGTTCGCCGGGACACTGAATTGAAAGATTCAGAATTGTGTTTTGGAGGCCTCGAACAGAACATTGTTTTGAGGCATCCGTGTTGTTGTTTACATTTGTAAAAAGTTTTTTTGGGACAAGTGCTGAGTCACCCCCACCCTTTTGATCTTACTTTATAAAATTTTATTTTTGTTTTTTCACCGGTCTGGCAAGGGGACGCCCGTACCAGGTCGGTAGGACTGCAAAGGTTGGTTCACTTTCCTCCTATGCAAGTCCCGAAAATTATTCGGCTCGGGGCTGGATTTCATTCCGCCGAGACCTCTGTGTACCACTGGCTCGGGGTCGGGTTACGTCCCACTGAATCAGCACTTCTGGACTGGGGAGGCGTCATTCCCCCAGGTCCAAATATTTCTCACAGATCGGGGTCGGGATACGTCCCACCGAGTCTGTCTTTTGGACTGGGGATGTATCATTCCCCTAGGGCCAAGTATTTCTCACAGATCGGGGTCGGGATACGTCCCACCGAGTCTGTCATTTGGACTGGGGACGTAGCATTCCCCCAGGGCCAAGTATTTCTCACAGATCGGGGTCGGGATACGTCCCACCGAGTCTGTCTTTTGGTCTAGGGACGTAACATCCCCCCGGGACCAAGTGTCTATCCCAACTCGGGGTCGGGCTATGTCCCTTCAATACAGGAGCTCATCCCACTGAGAAACATCCTCAGAACAAGCTAGAAGAACCCAAGGGAAAGCATACAGAACGAAGAGAAGAGTACAAAGAGAATAAAATATATTAATGTACATATGCATCCCAAACAAGAGTATGAAGTGTTATTACAAAAAAAAATAAAGTATACACAGGGCCCCGTCCGGGTTACCCCTTCTCAATCAGCCCGCACAGGGGCAGGAAGTTCTTACTCGGCTGGCTCAGACGACGGATGGATCGGCTCGGTCTCAGGAGGGGGAACAGCAGCTTCAACCTCGGCAACCTGGGAGACTCCTACTTCAAGGATTGGAGGTGGAACCTCAGGATAGTCCTCGCCAAGAGCAGGAACCTCAGGACGGTTTTCTTGAAGAGCTGGGAGAACCGGGGCGATCGAAATCGGTTCGGGATCTATCACTTCTTCGGAGAAGGGGTAGCCACTTCTTAAACTCCTCCTCAGACATTTCCCCTTTACAGAAACGGATGGCTGCATGGATTGGCCCCATATCCAGATCGGGCAGCACCATTGGTATAATCTCAGCACAGTCACCAACCCCTCAAGATGGATTGCATCCCTCTCGGCCTCCAACTCAGCCTCTTTCCTCTTAAGCTCATCACGGACCTGAGCCAATTCTTCATCCTTGGCCCGCACTTTAGATTGTTCACTCCACACCTCCACCTGTAAGATCCTAACCTCGGCCTGGGCAGCTTTCAAATCCTACATCGGCATTTTTCTTCTCCAAAGTAGCGGCGGCCCTGAAAGCTTTATTGGTACGGACGGCCTCGACCGCAGCTATCTCATGATTCTTTATCGCCTCTTCCCTATCAGCCAGCCTGGCCTCCACTTCCGTGAGACGGTTTTGGAGCCTCTGGACTTGGCCGCCTTTGGACAAAAGGCTTATAAACAGGTCCTTATTTTTGGCCGCCAATAATTTGCCTGCCGAGAAGAAAAAGAAGTTAGGAAAATAAAAACAAAGTCTGAAAGACACCACAGATATAAAAGAGAAGTAAAAGAAGTAACTTGGGCCAGCTGGGAGCACAACTTTGCAGCTACCTCCTCGGGTGAAAGGTCCTCAAACCTCGGAATATTCTCAGGAGGTACGACCTCGGCCAGCTCATTGAAAGCCGGCACCAAATGGGAAGTAGCCTCCCTAATATCCTTCCCGAGGTCATCAACTCCAAGAATCACAGAACCCTTCAATTTCTTGGAAAGACCCTCCTGCCGAACTGGAGTTTCTCTGCTCGGAGCCTCCTCGTCCTCCAATTTCTGGCTTAATTGAGTATCCACAGCTCCAAATTGACGCTTCCTTCTCCTGGAAGGTCTTAGAGGGCTATCAAGACGGGTAACACCCATTGGAGACAACCCCGGGAGATGAAGATAGACCTTGAGAGCTCGGTCGTTCTATCCCTGCAGTCATTTTTTTAGCCTCAGAAGATTCAGGTCGTTTCCGAGAGGTACCGGCTCCACCAGGGCTAGTTTTATTTGAAGTGCCGGTCAGACAATCAAGGTATTTTGGTCACCTCGACATACCTGCAAACACAGAGGCGACAAGAGTAGTTAAAAAAAAGGGCCAGGGGATCACTAAAGAGACTACCTATACTACCCGAGACTTCCGGGGGAGGGGACCAAATGAGGCCCGATTCAACAAAGGCCGCATCATTAACTAGCTCCCTCCAATGGCCGGTATATATCCGAGCCCCGTGTGGGACACAGAAACTGGACGACGCATGCTGTCCCGGGCTCGCGGCCCGGTTGGGAGTACGGAGTAGCCACGGGGGACTAAACCGGAGAATAATGGAGTCGCCACCTGGTGCGAACGGGAAAATGAGATTTAAGGCCGCACTCACCCCTCGCAAGGGAAGACCTCAAACCGTTGGGTTCGGAATGGTCTCTTACTTATGTCACTTGTAATGAAAGGAAAGGATTGTGTAATAATTTAATCAAGCTTAAGTAACACTTATTTCCAAGAGTATCATGCTTCTAAGTTCACATGCACAAAAATAAAACTTACACCTAAATTTGCATATATTTCACATCTAAGGTTGCATGCTTGAAGTACATCAAAGTAGCAACGAACATACAGCTTCATTGGCATATGTATTCATGGAAACACAAGCACACACGAGCCACACAAGCACACATAAAGGCGAATCAAATGATGGCGAACATGTGATTTCATAGACATATCATAAACAAATAGCTATTACATTCCATGCACAAATAAAAGAGTCAACTAAGTATATAATGCAAAAAGACACTTAATGAGTGCAATTAGGCATTAAAGTGAGCATGCTATGACGTGTGTGTAAAAGAAGATAACTAATATGGACATAAACACACATGTGAGCACTTTTCCAAGTGGTACGTGGAATGTATCCCAAGTACAGACCACACTACCGTCCATTCGGAATCGGCTACGGAATTTATGTCTGGGTTTCCATCCGATATACCACAAGAAATAATACTCAAATGCTATCACGACATGGATATATGAATTGTAATACGTAAACACATTGTACTCATACATGTGAGGAATACAGATGAATGATACCTACACAATCTTGCATAACACATAGAAGCAATCAGATTCATCATACGAAGGGATAGCTTCTAGGAACAATTATGTATGAAATCTGATGAAAATGACTCAGTTCAGTGGGTGCGCATTCGCGTAGCGTTCGAGAACGCGTTCGAACGGTAAACAGAAGGTTCGCGTTCGTATAGCATTCGAGAACACGTTCGAATGGAGCCAGACCTGATGCATGAAACACTAAAAAATGCCGTGCGCGTTCGCGTAGCGTTTGAGAACGCGTTCGAATGGTAAACAGAAGGTTCAAGTTCGTGTGGCGTTCGAGAACGCGTTCGAACGGAACCAGACCTGATGCATGATGAAACTAAGAAAATGCGTGGCGTTCGTGTAGCGTTTGAGAACGCATTCGAACGGTAAACAGAAGGTTCACGTTCGAACGCGTTCGAGAACACATTCGAACTTAACCAGACCTGATGCATGCAACACATTCATAGACAAACAAATCCATAATTTGGGACCTCACGTATCCGATTGAACTCATCTCGCATCGAATAGAGTATACACCAATCGGTGCGGCAAACATCGTGGTAAAGGGTTTTAACCCCTCCAAATAGGGGACCTTCATCGCACTTACTAAGCCCATGCGCTCAATTGAATCATGCATACAACGAATTAAAAATAATAATATCAAACTTAGTATGCCCGATTGAACGTATCTTGCATTCAACCGAACACACATCAATCGGCGCGGCAAAACATCGTGGTAAAGGATTTTAACCCTTCCAAATAGGGGACCTTTCATCGCACTTACTAAGCCCATGCGCTCGATTGAATCATGCATATAAAGAATTAAAAACAATAATATCAAACTTAGTATGCCGATTGAACGTATCTTGCATTCAACCGAACACACATCAACCGGTGCGGCCAAAACATCGTGGTAAAGGATTTTAACCCCTCCCAATAGGGGACCTTCATCGCACTTACTAAGCCCATGCGCTCGATTGAATCATGCATACAAAGAATTAAAAACAATAATATCAAACTTAGTATGCCCGATTGAAAGTATCTTGCATTCAACGAACACACATCAACGGTGCGGCAAAGCATCATGGTAAAGGATTTTAACCCCTCCAAGTAGGGGACCTTTCATCGAACTTACTAAGCCCATGTGCTCGATTGAATCACGCATACAAAAGTAACATGCAGAATTAAAATGACGAAAAATAAATAAATCAAAGCAATATAAGACAAAAGAAAGTGTCATTTACTCAAGCGGTACGTGGAGTTGTATCCCGAGTACAGATCATACTACCGTCCATTCGGAATCGGCTATGAAATTTATGTCCGGGTTTCCATCCGATATACCGCTAGAGTTGACACATCTTTCATTTTATTCCAAAGCCACAACATACCATATCTCATAATCCATGCATATTTATCTACTCAAGGGCCACAACATGCATTTCAACACAACAATCATGCAAGCAATATTAAATAAATAATACACATAAAACAGAAAATGAATGTGGAAAGTACCCTCAGGTCTAACTTTTTATGTCGACCTTCGAACTCGCGTTTCACGGTCGTCGGAAGGGCTATCACACCGCTACTTCTCCAGTTCACTGGTTTAGCGTCTTGGTTCACTGTTTTACTATTTTGCTTGTTGTTTTTACTATTTTTCTCGCTGTTTTCACTCCGTTTTGCTGCTGCTATTTCCTCACGGTTTTCTGGTCACTGTTTCAGGTCTTATTATTGCGTTTTAGGGGACTGTTTCTTGCGTTTTTTTTGTGATTTTTTAAGGGTTGGATGTGCAGTAATTTGCTCACTGGTTTGGGGTATTTTAGGGGTTGTTTGAAGGGCTAAAACTTGGCAAAGGGGCTGCTGTTTTGCGCACACTGCATGCATGCACTGGTTTCTTGGGGCGTGAATGTTGCTGCTGTTTTGGATGTTATTTTGGTGATGTGTGGGGAGTTTATGGAGGTGGATTTCAGTGGTGGTTAAGGGCTGTATTGGTGGTTGTAATGGCTGTTAAAATTCGGCAATGGAGGGGATGGAGGATAGTGGTATTCTCGGCAAAAGAAGGAGAGATGAAGAGAATAGTTTTGTTTGTGCTTCTTGCTTGGCCGTAGGGTTTGATGTCTCTAGGGTTTCTTGCTTGGGTTTTGCGTGTGAGATGAGGAATGAAGAGATCTGGGCGTGGGCTAGAGAGACTCGAGATGAGGGGGTGGCTAGGTTAGTGCATGTTTATATAGAGAATGACTAGGGCTTCACCTTGTCTCACAAGGAATAGGATCTTGGTTTCTAATTTAGGCTTCTCAAGAATGGCATACACAAGATTGAGGGGGACAAAATATTATAAATTAGAAGTTACAAGATTAGATTGGTGTTGATTAGGAAGTCAAATATTTTAGATTGGTGAATATATTATTTAGTTAGGAATGATTATATTTGATTAGTTTATATTAGGCATATACTTATTTTATGTTGGTAAATATTTTATTTATTTTGGTAGGTGATTATTTAGATTTTATTTGTTTTATTTAATTTGGTATATGACTTAATTAATTATTTTATTTAATTACATTATCTAATTAATATTTAACTTAATATTTGATTTAATTTGGGTGTGTTTTAAGTGGGCTTGGGCTAGGCTAGGGTGCATGTGGGCTAAATGGGCTCGGGTCATGAGGCTAATCAGCAAAACCAGAAATACCGATACCGTTCGAACGCCAATTCGAACGCGACACGAACACGCCGCAATCTGCCTGACGTTCGAACGCGTTTAAGAACGCAGCACGAACGGAAACAGTGAACACGTGAAACGACTCTGATAGCATACTCATCCTGAATTTCCCCTTCTGATATCTGTTTCTCGCGACTTCCGTTACTTAAAAGGTAGTGCCTCCAACTGAGACTCATCATCGGGTTTCACATGAAAAAATGCAATGCCTACAGTCGCCCCCACTTTGATGGGACTTGTGCAGTGTGTGATAGTGACAATCCTATCAAAGTCTATGCAATGCATTTTTTACTTACATGGCTAGCTAGCTGCCTCGAGCTGGGCTAATGCTGCAGTGGACCTCGAGTATGGACGCGTCCCCAAAAATGCTGACGATGTGGGCCTCGCCCTCAAGCTGATATGGGCTTCGCCCCCGAAGCTGAAATGATGTGGGGCCTCGCCCCAAGCTGGCATGGGCCTCGCCCTAAGATTCATTCCAAAATTTTGACGGTGCGGGCTAGGATTCATTCCAAAAAAAACTGATGATGTGGGCCTCGGCCTTAGGATTCATTCCTAGATTCCTTCCTGGATTCATTCCTAAACTCTGATGGTGTGGGCCCCGACCCTAGGATTCATTCCAAAATTCTGACAATGTGGGCATCGGCCCTGGGATTCATTCCAAACTCTACTGATGTGGGCCTCGGTCCTGGGATTCATTCCCGGATCCCTTTCAAAATTCTGCTGATGTGGGGCCTCGACCCTGGGATCCATTCCCGGATTCATTCCTAGATTCATTCCAAAATTCTGAGAGATTCATTCCTTGGATTCGTTCCAAAATTCTGAGAGATTCGTTCCAAATTCTGAGAGATTCATTCCCCAGATTCATTCCAAATTCTGATAGATTCATTCCCTGGATTCATTACAAATTCTAAGAGATTCATTCCTTGGATACATTCCAAATTCTAAGAGATTCATTCCTTGGATTCATTCCAAATTCTTGAGAGATTCATTCTCTGGATTCGTTCCAAAATTCTGAGAGATTCATTCCCCGGATTCCTTCCAAACTCTGAGAGATTCATTCCCTGGATTCATTCCAAATTCTGAGAGATTCATTCCCTGGATTCGTTTCAAATTCTGAGAGATTCATTCCCTGGATTCGTTCCTGAAACTGTACTGTTGCTGTTTCTGACTAGCTTGCCTTTGCTGCTTTCTCTCTTTCTTTCTTCGAAACCTGTTAATATAAAATAAAAAAAAAATATAAAAAGGATGCAAAATGTGTTACGTGTATGCATGTATGCATGAGTTTCCTATCCCGTTGGGTTAGGTCTTCGGTCAATTCCCTTAGTGACAGCTCGATCTTCTCTTCCTTAGGCAAAGTACTGCTTCAATCTGTCTACACTAATTGGTTCTGTGAACCCATTTCCTTTCCAAGTCTAACAGTCTCACTGTCTTCATTTCCCAATTTCTGAATGGCCAATTTATCTTTTCTGCTTGCTTCTTCTGAGGATTCCCTACGTTCTGAGTATCATAGTACCAAGATTGAATGCTTTTGTCACTTGCACTCATGTTGCAAGTTGAGAAGTGGAGATTCAGGCAAGTAAGCGAAATGAACTTCTTTATTATTGTTGAGAAAAGATTCGAACAACCAAACAAAATCAATGTCTTTATTAAAAATGCAAGATAAACTTGGAGAAATAGCAATGCCTTCTTCCTCAACCTCTGGTTCTTCGTTGTTATTATCCCTTATCCCCATGTGAGAAGCTTGGTGGTTGAGGGTTTGGAGGACAAAGGTTTCAGGCAAGCCAAAGTTGATCATGGTGGTGGGACGAAGTAGTAATTTGGTAGAGGATTCCTGTGTGTCCTGGGTTGCTCTATTTCTGGGTCAGGTATTTTGTGGGTGTCAATCAGGTCTTGGATCTCATGCCTAAGGCGGGGGCAGTTGTCAGTTTCGTGACCCTTTTACTGGTGAAAATAACAGAATAAGTTCAAGTCAAGGTAGTGCGGCACAGGGCTTGGGAGTGGTTTAGGTTCCAAGGGTTTCAGGAGTCCTTACATCTTCAATTTCTTAAACACCTTTGATAGAGGTCTACCCAAGTTGGAGAAACGTCTGTTCCTGATGGCAGTGACCTCAGTACTGGAAGACTTGGCTTCAGGATGTCCCCTAAAATTCCTTCTATTCTGGCCATAAAACTTCTTGTTCTCGGCCTCCTCTTCTTCAATATCCATAATTGTCTCCCTCAACTGTCGGAAATCCGCAATCATTGAAGTCATCCTCCTCAACTTGCCATAGATCGAGGGCTTAGTGCCCTTGATGATCATTTTAATCTGGTCCTTCTCAGAGGGCCGAGTCTACATTTTCATAAGCTGGCTTCTCCAGCTGTCTACATACTCATTGAAGCTTTCTTCCGGCTTCTGCTTAGTGTTCTCCAAATCACGGAGTGACAAGTCAATCTCTAAGTCTGTAACATACTGCTTCAGAAAAGTATCAGCTAGTTCCCTCCAATATTCTTTAACCTTCTTCTCAAGGCTATGATACCAAACCACAGGTGCCCCCTCGAGTGACATCCCAAACATCTTTTGGACTTGGCGCTGTGATAGGCCCACTGAACTCATGACTGAGACATATTGCTGCAGATGGACTCTTGGGTCTCCATTCCCATTAAACTTGGCCATGTCAGGCATTTTAAACTGAGATGGCAGTTGTTCTCCGAAGGTCATTGCCTCATAGTCTAACAACTCTTCATGTTTACCCCTCATTTTACGGGTAACTGACTCAACCTGATCCCGAAGTTTCTGTAACTCTGCCTGAGACCCAGATACTCTGCCTGCTGCATACTCTGCCATATCATCATCAAAAGTGGGGATATCATCCCCAAATCTGTTCGGAGGTTCCTCTTGCCTCACATCTCCGGAACTAACCCTGGCACGAGACCCAGCTATACCAGCCACAACAGTAGTCAAAGCTTGCAACTGTTCCGTGACCTTGGTGAGACCGTTCTCTAACTGATCCATACGGGATACCTCATTACCAGATTCACTCATGATTGTTCATGTCCAGAGCCGAGCAGTCCAGATCGACAGGCTCTGGATCCTTCCGAGGAACCCTCTGATGGTAAGTGTCTTTTTCAAGTTCAGAAGGGGTAGGAGTGGTGTCAAGGTCCTCTACACTAAGATCTCCCGAGCTCGAGGAAAGCTCTTCGGCGGGAGGAGTCGAAGGGTTAACAGGGGTAATAGGGGAAAGCCTGTCATCAGAAATCCTAGACGTCCGGAAAATAAAAAAAGGGAGAGATCAGTCTATGTCCAATTTCTCGAAGTATCCAAAGCCTACACGACTACCCTAAAAAGCATCTAGGGAGGCTAAACTTAAGAAATTCTGAAGTGCCCTAAACAAGCATTTGACAAAACCGTAAATCTCTCCCTAGTAAGTATTAAAACAAAAAGAGAGAGAGAAATAAGAAAGAACGACGAAAGTGGCCGTTTAAAGAAAACTTACTTAATCTTTTGAGGTCGGGAAGGAACGTGGAAATGTTGAAAGAAACTCCGGGAACGCTGAGTCGAGCGAGACACGGTTGGAGCAAGGGAAATGTTCACAGGTAGGAGAGAAAATTTTCCAAATAATTGCACAGTAAAAGCCTCGTCTTCTTATAGTCATAAAGTAGGACGCTCATGGCCGTTGGATCGGAAAAAGAAACCCGGATGGACGCCAAGTGTCAACTGCAAAAGAGGTCTGCCAAAAATCAGACAAACGGTTGAGATCAGCGCACTATTAAGACGCCTCTACACGGTCGATTTTCTTCTGCTTTTGGCGGGAACCCGACAAATGTTTGAAAAGTGTCAAACTCAGAAAAAACCCTAAAGGTGATTTGATGGGCATTTAAAACAGACATGACGGTTGCGTGTCTCAAGAAAAGTTTCCTAGAAGAAGCGGTATAAAAGTTTTTATTCCTCTGCAAATTCTGAAGCGACCACCGGTAAAATGAGGGACACCTGACCGGCGTAAACACACACGTATAACGCAAGCGCACGTATCGTTCAAGTAGTATAAAAATATCGATCCCACGAGGACTTAATTCCTATTGTTGTTATTAATTATTGAATCTATTTATTTACAAATATCTAATTGAGGGTGAAGATAATGATTGTTTGATTGGTTGAAAGTGGTTTTACAAAATAAATAAATAAATAAAAAGACAAAAGAAAATACTAAGGAAATAACAAAGACACAAAGATCTAGGGTTGTGAATCATTCTAATATCATTTTAAAGATGAAATGGTTATCTTAAAGTTGGGTAATATATTGATTTATTAACCTGGAACACTAAATTATGTGTAAGCCTCTGTCGATGGCCAGACACAAATACCCAGTTTAACCTAATTGAACCATATGTCTATGTCAATCAAATTATCTGGATTCATTAAGTTTAAGTTCCAATTATGGCTACCCCCGCCCGACAGGTATATTCTTATCCTGTAAGGAAATCTATTAAAGGGTTATCTATCCTCAAGGAAGATCGTGGGCTATTGAGTCTAAGGCTGAAACCTAAAATCCCTATGTCTAGTTCATTTGAGATTTACCAGATCAATTTTATTAATGGCCAATTAATGAAAAAGCATTAAGTTTAAGATTCAATAAATAAATCTTTATATTACCCAAGCTATAATCTAACCCTTATAAAACGGTGATATTGGATTTCATCACAACCCCAGATAACTAATTTAGTTACAACACATAACTAGAGCTAATAACAACTTAAAAGTAAAAGACTTAAAGTAAAACTGAAAAGTAAAATAAAATAAAATACTAAGGTAAAAGGAATTACTTTTACTACTACTAATTTAGATATCTCCCATAAAATAATATATAAACTTGTGATTCTTTTTCCAACCAGCCATAAAGGCGGTAACCTGATTAAGTCAATTAAGTCCAACCAGCCATAAAGGCGGAACCAAAATTAAATTACCAACCGACCAATCTGGCGGTATCCTTTTTAAGTCAATATTTTAAATAGTGAATATATTATTTTTAAGGGAGATTAATCTAAATAGTAACAGTAAAAGAATTACCTTTCACCCTAGCTGGGGGAGTTACTTCATCATGGTAAATAGTAAAAACTGTAAAAAGTAAAAAGTAAAAATTAAATTACTATTAATACAAAACGTAATTAAAATTATTTACAAAACTAAAAATTAAAAAACTAAAAAAACTAAAAAAACTAAAAAACTAAAGAATCTAGATAGAGAAACTCTCTCTTTAGATAGAATAGAAGAGAGAGAGTGGTGCACAGAATTCTGAAATCTCGAGCTCAATTTATAGGCCTCGGTAGGCTTCCAGCGTCGCGACGCCAAGGACCTTAGCGTCGCTACGCCTGGTTTGTCAACGTTGCACGCTCTGGTTCCCTGGTTTGAAGATTCTGGATAAGCTGATAAGGTGACACGTGGCAGAGTGGTTGGGCTTCAATTATTGTGACACGTGGCGGCTTCTGATTGGTCGCTGAGATTCTTATCCGTCACGTGTCAAATAAGGATAGGATATCCAATAATTGATGCTGACGTGGCGCTGACGTGGCAGTGAGGTGGCGGTGACGTGGCGACACGTGGGAAAGAGACTATCGGCACCATAGAATTACGACACGTGTCAGCTTCTGATTAGATGACGATGACATGGCGGTGATGTGGCAATGTTGACTTGTTGACTTGCTGACGTGGCTGATGACATGAAGATGACCTGGAGTGACACGTGGCACACGTGGTGATGGTGACTGTCGGCACCGTAGGATGCTGACACGTGGCAAGGCGCATGTTAATAGATCGGCTGTGATGGTGACACGTGGCACGATGCATTTTAGCAAAGTCAAACTTTTCTCAGATTCTGATTTGTGGACCCGGCGCACGTTAGCACTCTTCGGCTCATTTTAGACGTCGCGACGCGTAAGTCTTGGCGTCGCGACGCGCTTAAGACCAAAATATCTCTGTTGACGCATTTTTGTCCGTTTTTGCCCCAATTTGCCTCCAATGCTTTCCAAACTTTATTTATCTGCAAAATAACACCAAATACATCAAAACGTTCACAAAACTCGCGAAACTATACAAAATATTAAGTTAATTGAGTGGGAAATAGTGATATAAATATCACTCATCACACCCCCAAACCTAACATTTTGCTAGTCCTCGAGCAAAACATAAAATAAAATAACATAAATAAATTAACTAAGCCACTTTCGTAGGGATCACGATTGCATTTAGCATATGTAACAAGCCTTTAAACCCCTAGGTGTCCCTAGTGGACGAGTTGTAGTCTCGTGAGGGTTTACAGCAATGATACCCACAAACATTTTTACAAAAGTAAAAAATTAGTTAAAACTAATGCACACAAAAGCAAAAAAAAAAAAAAAAAACAAGCGAAAAGAGAATAAATATGTTAGTGACTAATCAGGTGAAACTTCTACTCCAAGTTACTAGTTGTTTTGTTTTATTTTAAATTACTGAATAAGTAAATTCTCCGATTATTTTTACCATTCTTCATATACATGGCCAACAAAATATTAATCAATTTATTTTTGCCCACAACAGTCATAAGTGCAGTTGATAAGAGAGTAATATTTTTGTCCTAAAGTTCTATCAGATTTCGCACCTTTTTATAGCAATGGAATAATTTTTCTCATTTTTCTGATTTTTTTCTTTGATTTTTTTTATTTATATACAATATCTTTCATCTATGTAGCGAGTGTTGGGTCGGTGACTCCTAAACCAGTTGGCTTTAGGGCACCGGGTGTTAAGACACCCCTACGGACTTAATTACTCAGACTTCAAATATATATATTTTTGCAGCATCTTCGATCCATGTAACGAGCTTTGGGCCAGTGACTCCCAAACCAGTTGGTTCTAGGGCACTAGGTGTTAAAACACCCTTACAGACTTAATAACTCGGATCTCAGACGTTTTTTTTTATTTTTTTTTTATTTTTTTTTTACTCCATTGCTTTTTGAGATGCTTCCTCCAATTAAACTAGAGCACTGAATATTACAAACTTTTCAATTTTAGCTCATGTCTGTATGTTACTATATGTTGATAATATCTGTCAACTGAGCATATGAAAATCCATTTTAGTCCGTTTTAAGGAGAATTCACAAATAAATAATTCAAAAGGAAATAAACAAAAATTAACTTGTTTCGAATTAGGTTTGAGATACGTCTCAGGAGTGGAAACCCCTTACTCAGCTATTTTACCAATTTCACATTTTTAGTCAAAACAAAAAAAAAACATAAAATATTTTTGTAATTTTTGAAAATTTTTCAATTTTGTTTTTTTTCGAAAAAATTTGGACTAAAAATAAAAAAAAACAACATACAAACTAAAAACAAGGTACTGATCAACTAATTCCCTCCCCCAAACCTAAATGAGACATTGTCCCCAATGTCTTAAACAGTAAAAGGAGAGTTAAGAAGGTCGTACCTGGTTAGCTGAAATCTACAGGAAATTAAAGGTTAAGATCCAGATTAATTCTACGCCTCTTACCACGATCGTCCTCGGACCAATTTATCTTTGAAAGGATAGGGTCAACTTGTGGTTCATAGGCTATGAGTTGGTCTATTAGATCCGGAGCAGTTCTGGCAGTGAAGAGGAGTTCTTTCATAGGTTTTGACACGAACCCATTTCTTCAGGCATCATCAAGAAACACACAAAGAAAATCATAAAATCCATCAACATTGAGCAATCCAAGCGGTTTCTGGTGTATGTTCAGGTTCGCCCAAGATAGAACTATAAAAATTTCCTCCAATGTACCCAAGCCACCTGGCAAAGCGATAAAAGCATCAGCACGGTTAATCATTTCTACCAGTCGTTCAGACATACCTGACACGATCAGTTCCTCTCCGTTTGATGATCCAATAAGATTTGCCTCTGCCAAGGGTTTTGGGATGATTCCCAAAACATTACTGCCTCATTCCTGTACAGCCTTTGAAACGATCCCCATAAGTCCGAGATTTCCTCCGCCATATATTAAGTGCATATTCCTTGCAGCTAAGACTCTACCCAATTCCTGTGCTGCTTCTACGTATTGTGGTTTAGTACCAACACTACTACCGCAAAACACACAGATATTTTCAACTCGTCTTCTGAAGTAGCTTCCATTTTTTATGTATTTCTTTCTCAACTCGGATGCCTTCAAAAGTGCAATGACGGGCTGAATTTATAGTACCTGAAAAAGGGTGAGTATAATAGCACTAATATCTTCCAAAGGACGATTGTTAGTTAAACAACAAAAGAGATCGTGAAGGTCAAAAAGTCTGGATCCTGTCTACGAAAATAAAGATAATTACAATAGAAAAGCGAATCAAAGCAATAATTAAGGCAACGGAATTGTGTACGCAATACGCCACTCGCTTAGTATAAATTCATTAGGATGTGTCTCAAGATTTCATTCCTTATTCAGCCATCGCTAATGAATTGTTTCTCATATTTGATTGCCAAACACAATTCCTTATGTCTTAAAATGCTTCGTTTGTGCCTTTCCCTACAAAAATAACACACAAAATTAAAAAGTTCACACAAAATATGAAAAACAAATTACTACAAATTGCATGGGTTGCCTCCCTAGCGCTAAATTTTTCGTCTTCAGCCAGACGTGACTGAAATCCATTTGTTAAGGAGGTTTCAATGTCGTTTTGGATGTCCGATTAAAGACGATCCCGTGAGCGTTGCTTTTGAATGGTCTCTTCCAACGGAAAAGTGGCAAAAAGAGTTTTGTCTCATTCAGTGCTCATGCCACCTTTTTTATCATTGTTGTTCCAGTGATTCCTGCAAAGAAAGAAAGAAAATCAGGAGGTCTCGTATGATGCTTGACTTGGAATGAAAATTCCATTCTTTCAAGCTTCTGGGTGATATCTTTGATTTGTACTCCCCAAAACAGTGATGTTTCTCCTGAATGCTCTGGATCTTTATTAAGGTCAGACATTTGCTCCTCCATTTGCTCTGCTTCTTGTTCCACCTGAGGATGAAAATATGTGTCTGACATTAGGTCTTCATCCTCTGATCTGTGTGAAATGATTGGCTCAAGTAGATCTTCTTCAAACATTTGTGCAATGGAATCTCCAAGATCTTCATTTTGAGGATTGAAAGTTTGATCCTCCGTTGTTGGTGCAGTTGGTACAAATAGATCAGCTTCATCCTCGTCAGAGTCAGAATAATAAAAGTCAAATTGAGACTTTGCCGGTTCGGGCTCCTGAACTGATACCTCCTCTGGTTGTTGATACTGCTCAGCCTCCTCCTCTGTTGAAGTGTTTTGTGAAATGATTGGTATTTGAAGGCTTTATCAGTGTCATCTGAAATTGATTCTTGAGGTATGTAGTTTTGGTTTTCTGTGAATTGTCTCATTTGATATGTCATTCTCTGAATTGAGCGCTGATTGTCTCTGAATAATTTCCAATTGATTCTGGCTTGTTTCAAGCATTGCATCCAACTTCTCGTCCCGTTTCTGGAACCAATCTTTGATCATGTCAACCAATGATTCTTCCTCTGATTGTTCTGGTTCTTGATAAAAATCATAGGTGGATGGTGGATAAGATGGAAAATATGATGGTTCTTCGTACCATGAAGGATTTTGATAGCTCTGCCACCCTGGATTGTATTTGTACTCGCAATAATCACTTGGGTGGTTACCATTACATATGTCACCATCTCCACATTGAGTTCTGTTGAGAAAATGTAGTATTACTTGATTCTGGCATCCAGCGATAATCATTGGGCTGGACAACAGCCTCAGAAAACCGGACTGTTGCTCCCAGATGTGGGGTGTATCTTCTTGTAAAGCTCTTGATCTTCAATCTCCCAGTAATGTTTCACTTTTCAACCACCTGAAAACAGAAGAAAGAAATAAAAATTACAGATAAAAATAAAGAAAATTAGATACAAGTAAATTAGATAGCTTCAAAATTAATAACTCAAGAAAAATAAGTCCCCGGCAACGGCGCCAAAAACTTGACCGGCGTAAACACACACGTATAACGCAAGCGCACGTATCGTTCAAGTAGTATAAAAATATCGATCCCACGAGGACTTAATCCTACTGTTGTTATTAATTATTGAATCTATTTATTTACAAATATCTATTGAGGGTGAAGATAATGATTGTTTGATTGGTTGAAAGTGGTTTTACAAAATAATAAATAAATAAAAAGACAAAAGAAAATACTAAGGAAAATAACAAAAGACACAAAGATCTAGGGTTGTGAATCATTCTAATATCATTTTAAGATGAAGTGTTATCTTAAAGTTGGGTAATATATTTATTTATTAACCTGGAACACTAAATTATGTGTAAGCCTCTGTCGATGGTCAGACACAAATACCCAGTTTAACCTAATTGAACCATATGTCTATGTCATTCAAATTATCTGGATTCATTAAGTTTAAGTTCCAATTATGGCTACCCCCGGCCCGACAGGTATATTCATATCCTGTAAGGAATCTATTAAAGGGTTATCTATCCTCAGGAAGATCGTGGGCTATTGAGTCTAAGGCTGAAACTCTAAAATCCCTATGTCTAGTTCATTTGAGATTACCAGATCAATTTTATTAATGGCCAATTAATGAAAAAGCATTAAGTTTAAGATTCAATAAATAAATCTTTATATTACCCAAGCTATAATCTAACCCTTATAAAACGGTGATATTGGATTTCATCACAACCCCAGATAACTAATTTAGTTACAACACATAACTAGACTACTAAACAACTTAAAAGTAAAAGACATAAAGTAAAACCTGAAAAGTAAAATAAAATAAAATACTAAGGTAAAAGGAATTACTTTTTACTATACTAATTTAGAGCGCTCCCATAAAATAATATATAAACTTGTGATTCTTTTCCAACCAGCCATAAAGGCGGTAACCTGATTAAGTCAAATTAAGTCCAACCAGCCATAAAGGCGGAACGGAACCAAAATTAAATTACCACCGACCAATCTGGCGGTATCCTTTATTAGTCAGGTTTAAATCAGATTAAAATGAATTACCAACCGACCAATCTGGCGGTATCCGTTTTAAGTCAATATTTTAAATAGTGAATATATTATTTTAAGGGAGATTAATCTAAATAGTAAAAGTAAAAGAATTACCTTTCACCCTAGCTGGGGGAGTTACCTCCTCATGGTAAATAGTAAAAACTGTAAAAAGTAAAAAGTAAAAATTAAATTACTATTAATACAAAACGTAATTAAAATTATTTACAAAACTAAAAATTAAAAAACTAAAAAAACTAAAAAAACTAAAAAAACTAAAGAATCTAGAGAGAGAAACTCTCTCTTTAGATAGAATAGAAGAGAGAGAGTGGTGGTGCACTGAATTCTAAAATCTCGAGCTCAATTTATAGGCCTCGGTAGGCTTCCAGCGTCGCGACGCCAAGGACCTCAGCGTCGCTACGCCAGGTTTGTCGACGTGGCACACTCTGGTTCGCTGGTTTGAAGATTCTGGATAAGCTGATAAGGTGACACGTGGCAAGTGGTTGGGCTTCAATTATTGTGACACGTGGCGGCTTCTGATTGGTCGCTGAGATTCTTATCCGCCACGTGTCAGATAAGGATAGGATATCCAATAATTGATGCTGACGTGGCGCTGATGTGGCGGTGATGTGGCGGTGACGTGGCGACACGTGGGAAAGGACTGTCGGCCACCATAGAATTGCGACACGTGTCAGCTTCTGATTGGCTGACGAAGACGTGTGGCGGTGATGTGGCAATGTTGACTTGTTGACTGCTGACGTGGCTGATGACATGGAGATGACCTGGAGTGACACGTGGCACAACGTGGTGATGGTGACTGTCGGCACCGTAGGATGCTGACACATGGCAAGGCGCATGTTAGTAGATCGGCTGTGATGGTGACACGTGGCACGGCGCATTTTAGCAAAGTCAAACTTTTCTCAGATTCTGATTTGTGGACCCGGCGCACGTTAGCACTGTTCTGCTCATTTTAGACGTCGCGACGCGTAAGTCTTGGCTTCGCGACGCGCTTAAGACCAAAATATCTCTGTTGACGCATTTTTGTCCGTTTTTGCCCCAATTTGCCTCCAATGCTTTCCAAACTTTATTTATCTGCAAAATAACACCAAATACATCAAAACGTTCACAAAACTCGCGAAACTATACAAAATATTAAGTTAATTGAGTGGGAAATAGTGATATAAATATCACTCATCAACACCATCTTTATATAGTTCCCGGCACCAACTTGCATACTCGTTGGAACCGAGAACTAGGGGACAGATGTTGATGGTGTTTTTAGGCACTATGGTATTTGAAGCGGCGCCACATTGGCAAAAGGGTAATTTTCTTCTTGGTCAAGATCATTAATGCCGACCCGACCACCAAGAGCCAAACAGTGAGTGGCCGAGAACTTTATGATCCGATAACCGACCACTTGAGACCGGATTACCGGGCATTATCAGATCGACAGCAGCATTCTCAGTTCAAAAGACTATCATGACCAACCTCATGAAACCGACCAGATGCGGGATATGCTTCGGAAGATGACACCATATTCTTGCAGATAAGAAGACAGTCCTACCTTCATAAGAGATACTGATGAAACCAGTGTCCTAGAAGGATAAAGGAGTAGAGGTAGATTTGATTAGGAATCCTTGGGGAAAACGAGATTGTTTCAACTAGGAATCCTCATACTAGAAGGAATCCGATTTCTTCACTATTATAAATAGAAGTGGGAGCATTGAGAATTGGCATCAGAATCATTAAGATCAAACTTGTAAGAAAAGAAGACGCAAAGCTGAGAAGCGTGTTTGAGTAATAAAAGTATCATCCTTTTTGTGTCCGTGGACGTAGGTCGGACCTAGATCCGCCGAACCACGTTAAATCTCTTCGTCGATTGGCGTATTATTTGTCTTTTTCTAAGTTTGCTTTTGGTCCCCCATAACCAAACAAATTCACCATTGAGGGAGGATTGTCTCGGGAGTAATATTCTCAGACCAAAATCAGCCGTCAACAAATCTCAAGTTTTATGTGCTTTGTTCTTGTAGGGTTTTCATCATTCTCTCTTTAACTTTTTAAACAATTTATTTTATATTATTTGATTAATTTATAAGAACTATTACCTCTCTCTCATCATGTGTTTCTGGGTGCTTATTTTAATTATACATACTAATTATTTTGAGGGCCTATATTCTTCTTATAAGATTATTTTATGTAATCCTGATTAGTGTCCTCCGTAATACTACTATACTCTCTAAAAGAACTAGAGGTCTAGCTCATAAGTAACTTGTAAAGGCTAGAAATGCTAATATGAAGTTGCTTTCATGAAGGATTTCATATTGTTTCTTCACTAAATAAAAAAAATGAGTTCCACTTACTTAGAAGCTTCTTTACAAATTAATGGTAGTTAAAAGGTTTATATACTATTTAGATAGTATATATAGGGTTATTTAGATAGTATATATAGGGTTATCTAGTTTTTTTTTTTTTTTTTTGAAATCGTTGAAAATCTGACCGTCAAATCACTTGTTGCGGTCTTAAACGGAACAGGTAAAATCCCCGATTGTCTTAGGCTCTTACAAGAAACGCACTCTCTGAATTCGAACTCAGAACTTCAAGGTGAGATCCTGATTCCTACACCACTAAGTCACGCCCATTTGGGAATTATCTAGCTCATTAGTAACTCATAAAGGCTATATATGCTAGTATTACTTCTAAATTATTTTCTTCGTCAACAATTCCAATGAGTTTACTTTTACATGTCTTCCCCCGTAAAAGTTGTGGCTAAGGAATTCGACTGGGGGAATCATTTTTTTCAATATTGTTGCTATACTTTCATATGCATAGGTTTTATCTCCGGACGGCCTTCAATTTTATTGATATTAGAAGTTGTTAAAATTAATTTTTATTAAAAAATTTGTAGGTAAAAAAATAAAATTATAGAACATAATTGATCTTAAACTTGAGATCTTAATTTTTAATTAAATTATGAGGTACAACCAATCATATGCATGAATTGTTCATAAAATCGGCCATGTATGTCATCAATAATTTTTTTCATATAGTAAGTGTTAGATTTTATTTCATCACAATGTGTTTATTTTCACTTATGGATGCGTTCGTAAAATTCATAAATTATTTATGGTTTATTTATTTTTCCCTTTTATTGATCATAGCAGATGTGACATAACGAGTACTAAATGTCAGGATATGACTTATGAGTCCTGTAATTAACGTAAAATTACTGGTAGGTTTAATTGCACACAAGTGCTGCGAGACTGAGGCTGTGGAGAAATAATATTGGTCATTTAGAAGAATAGGTTCGTTACTCTTTTGGGAATCCCTAAATTAAAAAGTAAAGAAAAAAGTTTGCCAAGCTAATTAATTTGCGCCATCAAAATGTTGTGGTTCCAGCTCATGCTTACTCATGTTTTTGCATGAGGAAGACAACCATGCAAAGAAGAAGCCAGCAAGCAAAATGAAGTTGGCGCCGAAAGATGATGGTGACACTGCCAGCCTTTGCCAAATTCATGACAGCTTCCCAAACCGCGTGTTACTGTAGCACGCGGTTTGTGCATTATAAAAGGAAGCTTCTGAGGTTCATTTTTAATCATCCCAGAAATCCGAAATTGAGTGATAATAGAAAGTAAAGAGAGTTGAGAGTTTTTTGTAAAGCTTGGTATTGAAGCTTTGTAATTCTTTGTTTGTGTGATATAAAAGAAGAATTTCCTCTCACATCTCCTCTATTTTGTGGTGTTTAATCACAACAAGTGGTATCAGAGCTACGGTTACTCGGAGGGATCCCGAAACTCAGAAACAGAGGTTCGGTTCGGAAAGTCGGTTCCGACGAAAGTTGTCGAAAATCGATTTTAAGCATACCATCGGACTTTTCACGGCGAGACGAGCACGGTGGTATTTTCCGTCGATCGAACGGAGGCGATCCAGGAGCCGAACGCGCCACACGCGCCAGTCAGAGATCTTCCACGCGCTTCCACGCGCACGCGTCCACGCGACACGCTCACGCGCTGCTCAGGAGAGACGACCACGTCAGCCGCCACGTGTGTCCAGTCAGCGTCCAGTCAGCGCCACGTCAGCAGCCACAGTCAGCGCCCAGTCAGCAGTCCACGTCAGCAACACAGTCAGCAGACAGTGGCATCCAGTCAGCGAAAGTCATCTGCACGTGAGCAAACTGCCAGTCAGCGGTGCCTGGTAAATTTCAGATAGGTCCCTGAACTTTCTGGAAATTACATTTTAGCCCTATACTTTCAGAATATTTTCAATTTAGTCCCTGAACTTTTTGGAAATTGCAATTTAGTCCCTGAACTTTTCCGTAATTTCACTTTGGCCCCTGAACTTTCGGAAATTGCACTTTGACCCCTGTAATTTCTGGAATTTGCAATTGGTCCCTGTGTCGGATTTTGACAAACGAAGTGTCATTTCCACCATTTTCGACCATTCCGGACGCAACGGTGAGGTCCGTTTTTTGAAATTCTGCTTAGAATTTTATGATGGAGGGGAGCAACGAAAAAATGATTTTGTTAACCAGTACAAACTATTTCACATGGAGAGGAAGGATGAAAGACCTTCTGTATGTGAAGGACTATGATGGATCGGGTTTCTGGTGGAGAAGAAACCAGAAGGAATGACCGATGAGAAGTGGGCTAATCTTCACCAGAAAACATGCAGTACTATTCGTCAGTGGATCCGACAGTATCGTCAACCATGTCAGTGAAGAAACAAATGCACGTGTCTTATGGAGAAAGCTGGAGGAGCTTTTCCGAGCAAAGACTGGAACAACAAGCTGTACTACATCAAGAAGATGATGGGTTTGAAATACCAGGAAGGTACAGCTGTGGCGGACCATATCAACGATTTCCTCGGAACCATGAAGGAATTGTCTGGATTGGGCATAGACTTCGGAGATGAGGTAAATGGCTTAATACTCCTTAATACGTTACCAGAATCTTGGGAAACGTTCAGATCTACGGTGATCAATTCAGCCGCAGATGGGAAAGTCACTATGGAGATGGCAAAGACCAGGATCTTCGAGGAAGAAAAGAGGACGAGAATGCAGGAGTCAGCATCAGCCTCAACCTCAGAAGCTCTAGTGACAGAAAAGAACACCAGAAGGGGGAGGAGTAGTAAAGCCGAGGCCCAGGGAGATCAGACAAGAACCGAGGGAAATCAAGAACGAGGGATATTGAGTGCTATCACTGCAAGAAGAAAGGCCATATGAAGAGGGATTGCTACAAACTGAAGAACGAGCAGTCCAGGAGAGATGGTGACTCTAATCAAGAAAGAGTTGCTACTACCACCGAGAAAACCTCCAAAGAATTTCATATTATATATGAAGAAGATGTTGTGAATCTTGCCAGCCACGAGACCAGTTGGGTGATAGATAGTGGCGCATCCATACACGCACATCTCGCAGAGACTTCTTTTCATCTTACACACCAGGGGACTACGGTGCTGTAAGGATGGGGAATGACGGACAGTCCAAAGCCGTCGGTATTGGAACATCTGCCTTGAAACAGAGAACGGGACAAGGCTAGTGTTGAAGGGAGTCAAGCACATCCCAGACATCCGGTTAAACCTGATCTCAACAGGCAAGCTGGATGATGAAGGTTTCTGCAGCACCTTTAGTGACGGATGCTGGAAGCTCACTAAAGGATCAATGGTCGTGGCACGAGGTAAGAAAGACTCAACTCTGTATTTGATGCATGCTAAGCTTTCAAATAGTAGCATAAATACAGTCAACAGTAATGAGGCAGCCGAGCTATGGCATAAAAAGCTCGGTCACATGAGCCAAACAGGGATGGAGATACTACGCAGGCGGAATGTTCTTCCGGAATTGAAGAACTCACACTTACGGAAGTGTGAACACTGCATGGCTGGAAAGCAGAAGAATAGAGTATCCTTCCAGAGCTCCCCGCCTCAACGGAAACCGGAGGTACTAGATCTCATACATTCAGATGTATGCGGTCCGATGCAGACACGAACACTTGGTGGGTCACTGTATTTTGTGACATTCATTGATGATCATTCAAGGAAGATCTGGGCATACACCTTGAAGAGAAAAGATCAAGTGCTTGGAGTGTTCAAGGAGTTTCATGCTTTGGTGGAGAGAGAAACCGGCAAGAAACTGAAGTGCATCAGAACAGACAATGGTGGAGAATACAGAGGTCCGTTTGATCAGTACTGCAAGACGCAAGGAATCAGACATCAAACGACACCTCCGAAGACACCTCAGCTGAATGGCCTAGCTGAGAGGATGAACAGAACCTTGTGCGAGAGGATCAGAAGCTTGCTGTCACAAGCCAAGCTGCCGAAGACATTCTGGGGGGAGGCACTCAACACAGCAGTACATGTTTTGAACATGTCCCCAGCGGTCGCACTGAAAGGTAATGTTCCTAACAAGCTTGGACAGGTAAAGAAGTGTCATACGAACACTTGCATGTCTTTGGGTGCAAAGCTTTGTACACATCCCAAAGGACGAGAGATCCAAGCTTGATGCAAAGACGCGACACAGTGTGTCTTTATTGGCTATGGTCAGGATGATTTCGGCTACAAACTGTATGATCCTGTGGAGAAGAAAAAGATGTCAGAGCCGAGATGTTGTCTTTGTTGAAGACCAGACCATAGAAGATATCAGAAAGGAGATGAAGACAATGCCCCAGCAATACAGAAATGTGAATCCAGAACCTCATACACCGGTGCCAGTACGAGTTGAAGATGAGGTTCCCAGACATGAGGGTACATGTGATGAAGCTCCCAGAGATGATGATCATGATCAACCACCAGTACCAGAAGTTACACCAACAGTTCCACAGAGAAGGTCTGACAGAGAGAGGCGACCTTCAACCAAATACTCTGCATATGAGTATGTGCTGCTTACTGACGGGGGAGAACCCGAGAGCTACCAGGAGGCTGTGGAAACAGATGACAGAGAAAAGTGGGAGGAAGCCATGCAAGATGAGATGAAATCTTTGCATGACAATCACACTTTTGAGTTGGTGAAATTGCCAAGAGGCAAAAGGGCTTTGAAGAACAAATGGGTGTACAGGTGAAGCAACAGGAGCATACTTCACAACCCCGGTACAAAGCCAGACTAGTTGTCAAGGGATTCAATCAGAGGAAAGGCATTGACTTCGATGAAATCTTCTCTCCAGTTGTGAAGATGTCATC
The DNA here is from genome assembly GCA_019454045.1 of Zanthoxylum bungeanum. NCBI lineage: Eukaryota > Viridiplantae > Streptophyta > Magnoliopsida > Sapindales > Rutaceae > Zanthoxylum > Zanthoxylum bungeanum. The sequence goes on from SKCR01042942.1 coordinate 36,954, forward strand.
CATCAGAGTGGTACTCAGCTTAGCAGCAAGCCTCGACCTGGAAGTTGAGCAGATGGATGTCAAGACCGCATTTCTTCACGGGGGATCTGGAAGAAGAAATTTACATGGAGCAACCAGAAGGCTTCAGAGTCAGCGGGAAAGAGGACTATGTGTGCAGACTCAGGAAAAGCCTCTACGGTTTGAAACAGGCACCGAGACAGTGGTACGTGAAGTTTGAGTCAGTTATGGGGGAGCAGGGATACAAGAAGACCACTTCAGACCATTGTGTTTTCGTTCAGAAGTTTTCTGACGATGATTTTATCATCTTACTGTTATATGTAGATGATATGTTGATAGTTGGCAGGAATCAATCGAGGATTGATAATTTGAAGCAGCAACTGAGTAAGTCTTTTGAGATGAAAGACTTGGGGCCAGCTAAACAGATTCTTGGCATCAGGATCGGCCGTGATCGGAAAGCCAAGAAGTTATACTTGTCACAGGAGGAGTACATCGAGAAGGTACTTCAGAGATTCCAGATGGACAAGGCTAAAGCGGTTAGCACTCCTCTTGCTACCCACTTTAGATTGAGTACACAACAGAGTCCCTCTACTGAGTCAGAGAAGGAGGAAATGAAACAGGTTCCATACACCTCAGCAGTGGGAAGTCTTATGTATGCCATGGTGTGCACGAGGCCAGACTTAGCACACGCAGTTGGATTGGTCAGCCGGTTTATGTCAAACCCAGGACGGGAACACTGGAATGCTATCAAATGGATCATGCTGTATCTACGAGGCACATCCAAGATGAGGTTATGTTTTGGAAGCAGCGACAAACCAGTGTTGATGGGCTACACCGATTCAGATATGGCAGGAGATGTGGATACCCGAAAGTCTACTTCGGGGTATCTGATTACTCTCTCAGGAGGAGTTGTGGCATGGCAGTCGAGGTTGCAGAGGTTGTTGCACTTTCTACAACAGAGGCAGAATTCATTGCAGTGACAGAGGCTTGCAAGGAATTGCTGTGGATGAAGACATTCGTCCAGGAATTGGGTTTCAAGCAGAAGAGAAGTACATTTTGTACTGCGATAGCCAGAGTGCTATCTATCTCGGTAAAAATTCCACATTTCATTCGAGGTCAAAACATATCGATGTGAGGTATCACTGGATACGGGACGTCATGAGCTCAAGGCTGTTAGAACTCAGGAAAATTCACACTGACGACAACGGTTCTGATATGTTCACGAAGGTTTTACCGAAAGAGAAGCTTGAAATCTGTCGTGCCATAGCCGGGATGACAAAACTCTCCACATAGTCAGAGTTGGGAGATTCAAAGAACTACGATTGGCTTGATCCCATCTCAGGGTACGTAGGCAGTCATACAGATACAGCCAGGGGAGGATCCTTTGAAGGATCCGGTTTGGATGATTGATGGTCGGCTCAGATTTTGGGGAAATCTTCACCGAGGGGGAGATTTGTTGTGGTTCCAGCTCATGTTTGCTCATGTTTTTGCATGAGGAAGACAACCATGCAAAAGAAGAAGCCAGCAAGCAAATTGAAGTTGGCGCCGAAATATGATGGTGACACTGCCAGCCTTTGCCAAATTGATGACAGCTTCTCAAACCGCGTGTTACTGTAGCACGCGGTTTGGCATTATAAAAGGAAGCTTCTGAGTTCATTTTTAATCATCCCAGAAATCCGAAATTGAGTGATAATAGAGAGTAAAGAGAGTTGAGAGTTTTTTGTAAAGCTTGTTATTGAAGCTTTGTAATTCTTTTGTTTGTGTGATATAAAAGAAGAATTTTCTCTCACATCTCCTCTATTTTTGTGTGTTTAATCACAACACAAAAAAAGTATTTAGTTTAAAATAACTAGTTATTACAATAATATTAGAAACCAACCTTAAGTATTCTTTATACCAGAAAGTTATGTCTTGAGTTCTAAATCTTAATTGAAATTTAGGGTTTAGAATTTATAATTTTAAAACAGAAGAAATAGACGTTCAAGAATGAATATCAAAACCTAAGTCACTAGTTGAGTCTCTTTACATCCATGGCTAGATGATCAAGAAAGCAATATATACCAACCTAATAAAGAGATTCTAGAATACTATTGACTTTAATATACAAATAATTTGAATCTAACATATGAATAGTTGATTTACATTCAAGAAGAAAGCCATGTATGAATATATGATATTAGATATTATTAATTTTATAGAATGAAAGAATAATTGTATGTAATAATTTGATAGAATGATTCTGGTGCGCACTGTTTGTAGTTTAATGTATAACCTTTACGAATGTTACAACTCTTGATCGTAGCCTTTAAATTTGTCTTTCCACATCATGCATGTTTTAAATTATTTATAATATTTCATTAAACATGTAGAATAAGTTGCATTCTCTCAATACGTTATATATAAGTCACGTTCAATTCCCAGGGTTTGACTTGGTGATAAAGGACTTATGATTTAATTGTCAGGTCCTGAGTTAAAATTCAATGATGCATTTCTTATAAAAATTTGAGACAACCCGGAGTTTTACTTACTACGCTTAAATCCGGTCTAGTGATTTGACGACGAGATTTCCAAAATTTTTTTAAAAAATAAATAAATAAAAATCACGTTCATTTTAGAATTCTATCTCTTTCATAATAATGCTATATTTATTACCAAAATATTACAGTGATACAATCTATATAACAATCGAACCAAATGAAACAATTAAGCAATATAAATCATTCTTGTAAAAAATATTTTCTAATGCATTGATCCCAAAATACCCAATAGAGAAAGAAGCAAATACCTCCTTGAATCAATGTGTGTTTTTTTTTATCTTTGTAGTAGACAAGAAGAATATTAATAATGCCAGAAAATAATCGCGTAAATAGATAATTAAAAACTCATTTTAACCATTACTAATTCTTAATAAGGACAAGCTACTAATGAGTTTATAAGAGAAAATTAGTAAGTTCTAACCCTATACACCTATGAGGGAATATGTGTGTTTTGCGAAATCAAAAAAAATATATATTCTATCTAAGACATGTATAAGTTAGGGTATCTATGTTTACAAATCAAGAACCCTTAAGTTTAAGCAATAAACAAATAATAAATAATAGCAGCCTAACAAATACATAATAAATTACAGAAAGTAAACAAAAGAGAAGAAAATTTGTTTACGAAGTAGAAAACTCTTTTTAGAGAAAAATCACTCCGGGTATAGGTTACCACCCAAATCCATTATATGAGAGAAATTTACAGAGATGGTGAAAAGATTTTAAACAACAACTTTGTTGACTCCGAACACCAATCTCCTCCTTAAAACTCTGAAGGTTTAGGATATTGGTAAGATTTGTGTTCGAAGGGTTGATGGTGGTGAAATAAAGAAGACCACTCACAACTAAGAAGACATGAGATTGAGTCTTTAAGGATAGGTGCTCTTTAAAAAGTTAGAAACGGAATGCAAAATAGGTTTAGATAATGTTGTTCCAAACACATGTAAAGTGGTTATATTGTTCCTTTTATAGGTAGGGTTTTCCAAGTACAAAATAGGCTTCAAAAACTCGTTCAAAATAACCAAGATATGCACGGGCATTCAAACTCCTTAAGAAACACATGACGAAAGTGAATGTTTTCGTAAAATTATTCGAACATCAGGTCGAACGTGACTCGAACGTGAAATATCTGGTCAATTTTGTTCAAAAGTAACGAAGAACGTGACTCGAACGAATTGTCTCTGAACACTTTAATGTGAACGGAATGTCGAACGCAACTTGAACGTATGGCCTCTGGAAGCTTTCGTTCAAACGTAATGATGAACGTGACACAAATACAACTCGTTCGAACGGTATGATGAACATAACATGAATGGAAGCTTTGATATCTTATCTAATATTGTTCAAATATACCCAAACACTTCAAGACTTATTACAACTCAATTTAACTTGGTTTGTCGCGGAAGTTGCCAACACAATAGACCCAACAATAAGTAGTCCCAATTTTCTATGATTCTCTCTATTTAGTCAAAAATATTATCCTAAGTTGACTTTGATCATATTTATATCTTTATTTTACCTCTTTCTATTCCAACATGTAGTCATTGTAATTGAGAAATGTGAATGAGTATTGTTTGTATGGCTGACATTGTGATAAAGGAAATGTGATTGAATATTTGTAACTATCATTGTAACTGATAAATCTGACTAAGAATTATGCACGTCACTGACATAATGACTTAGTGGTAATTGTGAATGTAACTCTGTGACTATGGCAACAAAGGGACTTTGGGACTTATTTTGATCTTGTGAAAATCCTAATTTTAGAGAGAGTTCTTGATGACAATTATAGGTATGAATGTTAAATGTAAATACCAATTTATAAATTGTGATTTGGAGTTCAAATGAAGAATATATGAATGTTTAAAAATGGTTGATTTGTAACTTATAAATATAATGGTCATTGTTGGATCATTTGTTTCATTGAAACTTGTCAAAATGATACTATGAGGATTTTTTTTTCCAAATCATACTTGTATATATTGCACTAGATACTATAATTTAAATATTTTATTAGCATGATTTTTTAACTGAAAATTAAAAAAAAAAAATTCTGAATCCTAGCTAGTTTTCCAGTTTCTACAGTTAGCTGCATTTGTTTAGATAAATGTAGTTTATCCCCTTTTCACATTCCAATATTTTTTTGTGTATCCACCGTTTTTCTCCATCTGACGTCCGGGTTTTTTTAATTATTTTAATTAAAAAAAATAAAAAATTAAGTGCATGGACTATTGAAACTAAGATTTACACGCATAAACTACAAAGCAGCAGCAGAATACGGAGCATTACAGGCTGAATAATTAAAAATTATTAATCATAATACTAACAATCAACCTTTTTTTTTTTTTTACTTTTGGAAACTGAGCTTACCCTTATTACCCATTGGCTCATTTTGTTTTAACTTGTAATATTTTAAAGCGAAGACTCTTCGAGTAAAATAGGCATCTTTTAAATTAAAAGAAGTTGTTCTTCTAATAAAAAAATTCTGTACATGTCTGTCAGACTCAATTATGAAAAAGGCCACTAACAATGGCTGGGAATATTCAATTCCTCTTCACTGCTGTAATAACTAAGAAGATTTTGCAATACTAACAACTCTAGAATCTTCATCTAAATTTATTGTTCAAATATCTATTTGCACACGTGGTAAATTGAAGTGAGAAAAAATAAATTCTCTTTCAAAAAACTATTCAAATAAAATAAGATTTATATCATTTTAATTAAATTTTTAGGTTGCATGTATGTTTATGATATTAATAAAAGAAAAATAAGTTAATTTTCAATATTAAACAAAGATGAGTGAAATCTCATTTGAAAAAACTCAATAATTCTATTTTTTGGAATCATTATTGTTGATGTGAGATCAATATAATTGAACAACTCAATAATATTTGATGAGCTTTTGAAATTGCTTCAATGATTCTTTTAGTATATTTTTTTTTCAAGTAGAGCTTTTATATATATATATATATATAAAGTGTTTAATTGGTTGGTTGTAATGGGAACTTTAATTAAAAGTTTTAAAATAATTTTAATAGACAAGTTTTTGAAAATCATTATAAAATAAATGGAATGAGATTGTGAAATAAAATAGGAATATTTTAGATAATTTACTGTTAAAATAAAAATATTCAACCTCTACTTCCAAAAACTTAAAATTTGAACTTCTTCCGGTAGAAGTAAATTAGGTTTTTTTTTTTATTTTAATCTCCGAAAAAATCTATTCAAGTTATAACTAAACAACACAAAAAATAGCAAAAAAAAGTTTTAATATTAAAAAGAAAAAATGACAAATAGACCCTCCAACATTTGCTCAATTGGTCATAAAGACCCCATTCATTTGAAAAATTATCGTAAAGACCCCATTTTGATAATCTCTGTCTTAAAATATTTTCACAAAATATTTACTTTATAAATGAAATAAATTTATAAATAATAATTTCATAAATTAATTAAAAATATAATGTGAAAATGTTATAGTACCATGATTTTTGTAAACAATTAAAAGGCAAATTTATCAAAATGAGATATTTATGATCATTTTCCAAATGAATAAGGTATTTATGATCAATTGAGCAAATATTGAGTCTAGTTATCATTTTTCCAATTAAAAAACACTTAATTTTGACCCGTAGTGAACACATACTTAAGAAGCACTAACTACTAGTGATCTTAATCTTCAATTAATTTGGCCATGCCTACATAGAAACGAGTGCTCATAAATTGAAGAGATTTTTGAGAAAATTATATCAAGGTTATATAGTGTATGAGTAAAGGAAGTTATAGGGTTTGACAATTATTTTTTTATTTATTTTATTTATTTTATTTTTTGAGGAGAAAGCAATTAGTTTCATTGAAAATCACAAGTTTAACAACAATTGGACATCTGGAGGGAAGTCTCCGGTCCAAATAACAGAATCATCGAAATTAATAGCAATATTTGCCAGAGAGTGAGAGTAGACACTGTATTTTTACATGGAAGCCCGATGATGAGCCTCGTTTGGAGGCACTACCCGATAAGTTGCGGAAGTTGCGGGAAACAGACGTCGGAAGGGAAATCCAAAAATAAGTACATCCTCAGATTTAATTCGTTTGTTTAGCCTCAGCCCAAAATCCCCACAACCCACACCAAATCACGCGCCCAAGCCCACCAAAAAACCAAGCCACACGCCGAAAGCCCACCAAAGCCCAATCCAAATAATTAAAATATTTAAAACACATGTCACAAATCAAATTAAATCTCATTCCTAAATTAAATACATCCCCTTCCTAATCTAAATAAATCACCTACCAAATTAAAGATATTCCCCCACCAAAAATACAAAATTTATTTCCCTAAATAATTTAATTAAATACACCCTATATTTATTTGATTTGTTTCCCTTTTTGAGGCATGCACACACAAGGAAACCCTAGATGCACCATTATAAAAAGAGACCAAAACCAACCCTTCTTTTCCTTAGGCTCACACACGACAAAGCAAGAAAAGAAACAAACCCTAATCGCTTAGCCCTCTCTCTCCTCTTGCCATGCAGAGTCTCTTCCCTCACACAATCCCACTGCCATAAAATAAGACTCCATCAGCCGAGAACAACAAATGTTGCACGGCCCTCTCTCTCATGACGCAACAGCCCCTCACAATACAAAAAAACGCACTGCCACCCCACCCTTAATCGCATGCACAGCACGTAAAATAACCCCACAACACGTCCTTCAATCAGCACACAAGATAACAAAAGACACCTACAAACGCATCACACCCTCATCAACCGAGACACCACGTAGCCCGCAAACAATAAACACGTGAACCAGCCCTTCTCCACACCTGGTGATTCACCATATACAACAAGCCACACGGCTTCACACCCAGCCCACAAACGAACACACACTACTCACCATGCCTAACGCACGCAGACCCTTAGCCGTGAACCAAGCATCACAAGCCAAAAATAGAGCCCTTCATTAACGTGAAAACAGTCCACAAAATCACAGCAAAACAGTGACCAAAACTGAAAAGCAAACTGCACCAAAAATAATCCGAAACAGTCCCAAAAATAACCCAAAACAGTCCCTAAATAACCACCCGAAGCAGCAGCAAAACAGTTCGAAAACAGCAAAGAAAAACAGAGAAAAAAGCAGCCCAAAACAGTGGAAACAGCGAAGGAAAATACCGAGTCAGAAAACTAGAAAAGCTATGGAGCATTAACCCTTCCGGCGACGATGTAACGCACTTCCGAGAAGAAACTTAAAAGGTAAGACCTGAGGGCACCCTTTGCTACTTTCCATTCATCTTTTTGGTTATCTATTATTATTTCCTTCCACGCGTCTTGATGGTTAATGTCTATTATTGTTATTGGGTTAATGATTGCGTGCTATCTCTTGCGGTATATCGGATGGACGATAGTGCGGTCTGTACTTGGGATACAACTCCACGTACCGCTTGAGAAACTTTCAAGCACGTGTTACATTTTGGTATTTAATTTTGCGTCTATTGTTCCGCTATTTATTTTCGATGTATTGTTTCTTTGTTTATGCATTGTTAATCTTGATGCGCATGGGCTAATCATGTGGGGTAAAGGTCCTCTATTCGAGGGAAATGCCTAAAGACTACCTTTACCATGATGTTTTGCCGCGCCGGACGAAGTACGTTTGATTGAACGTAAGATACGTTCAATCGGGCATACGACGTCCCATATTATTTATTTTGTTATTCATGCATTGATTATCTTGATGTGCATAGGCTAATCATGATGGATTAAAGGTCCTCTATTCGAGGGAAATGCCTGAAGGCTACCTTTATCACGATATTTTACCGCGCCTTTTTATTATTATGTTATTTACTTTTCACATATTATTCATTTGTTTATTCATGCATTGTTACTTGATGCACATGGGCTAATTACGTTGGTTTAAAGGTCCTCTATTTGAGGGAGAAAAAGCTTAAAAGGCTACATTTATCATAATATTTTGCCGCGCCTTTTTATTATTCCGTCATTTACTTTTCGCATATTATTCCTTTGTTTATTCATGCATTGTTACTTGATACGCATGGGCTAATTACGTTGGTTTCAAGGTCCTCTATTTGAGGGAGAAAAAGCCTAAAAGGCTACCTTTACCGCAATATTTTACCGCGCTCTTTTATTATTCTGTTATTTACTTTTCGCATATTATTCCTTTGTTTATTCATGCATTGTTACTTGATGCGCATGGGCTAATTACGTTGGTTTAAAGGTCCTCTATTTGAGGGAGAAAAATCCTAAAAGGCCACATTTACCACAATATTTTGCCGCGCCTTTTTATTATTCCGTCATTTACTTTATGTATATTATTTTTGTGTTTATTCATGCATTGTAATCTAGTGCGCATGGGCAAATCATGTTGGATTAAAGGTCTTCTGTTTGAGGGATAAAAGCCTAAATGCTACCTTTACCACGATGTTTTGTCGCGCCGAATGAGGTATTTTTGATTGAATGTGAAATACGTTCAATCGGGTATATGAGATCCTATATAGATGTCGGCCTTAGTCGCACCTTTTTTTTTCTAATTTTGTTATTCACCTTTTTGTTTGTTATTTATCGCTTCATACTCATCCTATTAGTTATCTCTATTCGTTCTGCCACATCACTTCACGTTTACTTCCATGTACACTTGCCTCTTTAGTTATTTCTTTTACATTACGTACTTAATTGTCCGCTTTTATTATTTATGCTTTTACAGTTATTGTTAATTACATTATTTTGCTTCATTGTTCAATACGTTTATGGAATTATGCATTTGCCTTCATTTTTATTTACGTTTATGGGTGTGCAAATTCGTGTGTTTATTTAAATTATCCTGCATATGTTTCATAAGACTTGATTATACTATTGCATAAATCTTTTCATTACAATTGGCATAAGTAAGGGACCATTCCAAACCCAACGGTTGCAAGGGGTGAGTGCGACCTTAAATCATTTCTCAGTTCACACTAGGTGGCGACTCCATTTTATTTATCCGGTTTAGTCCCCCGCGGGCTATTCCGTACTCCCGACCAGGCCGCAAGCCCGGACAACATCGCCCACCTTTGTGGCCGTGTCCACAGTCTGGCGACTCCACTGGGATAGAGAATTGGCCCCCAAATAATTTCTTGTAATATTTGTTATTTTTACTTTAGTTAACCTTGTCTACAAGTGGGTTGGGACCAAGGGGTTAATAAAACTTTCCAAACTAAAGTTGATTTAACCAAAGGTATTATTAGAGTTAGATAATGATTTGGTTTCTTCCTTCACTCACTACCTTTTTATAGCCAAAAGGAAAAGTTGTGAATGTTTGTGTTCCTAGAACATGCCAAGGATCTAATAAGCATGAAAACATGTTCATAAATTCAAAATAAGTTGCGGAATTACTTACATTGAATGGATTTGAGCTTTTAAAATTTTTAGAAGAAGATCCAAGATCCAAGATGCTTCCTTTGTTGATTCCAAGCTTTGAGTTGAAGATCTCCAAGATCCTTCCTTTGTTGATTCCAAGCTTTTGAAGTTGTTTCCCTATCACCTTAGTTGATTCCATGAAGTGCTAGCTCCTTTGAAATTGCAACAAAATCAAAGAGAAGAAATGAAGGCCATTCACGCCCATTTGAGAGAGTATTAGGGTTTCCATTTTGTTCCATGTGTGTTTTTGTGTGATGCATACACAAATGAGAGAGAGAGAAGGTTTTAGGTAAAAGCCAATTTACCCTTTTCACCTAAACAATGTGGTTGGGTAAATGGTTTTGCCAAAACCATTCCAAGGTGGTTGGAAAGTGGATGGTATGACATAAATACCAACCACTCTCCCAACTACCACATTTAAAGTGGGCCCCACATTTGAATTCAAAATTCAAATGTCTCTATGAACATTTGCCGCTGCTCGGATCCGTTTAATCCAATTAAACGAATTCTCGTCGCTAAATAATTAAATATAATTTAATTAAATAACGATGCCTCGCAAATATATTACGAATGTCGTCTACGAATTAATTCTAAATTAATTCGTTCGTTCATATTAAAGTCCGACTTTAATTTCGTAACGAAATCCAATTCATATTAATATATCCAATATATTAATTTTAGCCCATACGAATAAATTAAATAGAAAAATCAAATTTAACTATTAAATTTATTTTACCGATTAATTCCAAATTAATCCCGTTCTCTCTCTTAATTAATCCCAGATTAATTATCTCTCTTAATTAATCCCAGATTAATTCTAATTAAATCAACTGTCATCGGTGAATCTTTGGGAAGCGACCCAAGAGATCCCTGGATATGTTGGCAGTAAATACGGTCATCGAATTATCCGAATACGTGCGTACCTCGTACCACGTGCTTACCGATTTACAAGACATGGTTGGCTTCTAGCAAAACACCGTGCATACCCAATTCTCCAGAAATATTCTTACTGGATATATAATCTATGTCAGGTGTAGTATACGTAGTATTGCGTATTGCGATCCAGTATCGGATTGTCACGTGCTAGGCCTGGGGCTGGAATGTGTCTGCCCCGTACGAAGCACATGTCAGATGTCTGGTAACTAGTCTCTATAATCGGACATACATGACCTAGTCATAATATCCCAATGACTGCAGTACTTGAGAGCACTAGTACCGTATCCTACGTGACATCATCTCCACTATGACTGGAGTGATACTTCCATCTTGACATCACACCCAATACACTATGATTCTCAATATACCCAGTAAAGGCGTACATAGAACGGGTTAAAGCCCTGGACGACCAAAACTAAAGCATACCGATTGTCCCAAGTATTAGCGATGCAAGTCTCAGGTTAAGACCAAATACACCTACCCTGATATCGGACTTCCATAGACACATAGTCATACTACCAATGGAATTCCGAGGGGTCTATCCAGAGCGAAGCTGTTTTCCGTACCATCGGTAAAACACAACCTCCTATCACACTTGCATGAGTATCCTATACCCAAATATATGAGAACTATGCCGTTATGATCTCACATAACGCGCACAAGTATAATACTAGTCTATTCCGCATTATCGATGTCCAATCTCGATAATACTACGACTAGGGATATTTAATGATTAATCCTTCGAGGACTGATACTGTCTCATATTATCTCAATCCAGGAACTAATCATAGGGACCTCATATCATTTATACATCTAGGTGATCTAATCACAAATGATAAGAGTGCAATCACCTTGTCAGATAGTTAATTTGTACAACAACACCATGATCTGTACAAATAGTGACGCTATGGGTCATAACTGTCCAACAGTGAAGACATCTAGATAATCATTTACTCAAAGCTTACCTTAAGGCATATTTAAAGTGATGGACTAATTTAGAGGATCTATTGTTTATTCCTGTCGCCAAGGCGATAAGAGCCTAAGAGGTAAGGGTATTTAAGAGAGTTCGCTTCACCCTCTATCTGGGGAATTTTCAATAGAGGAATCCATTTGACAGTTATCCATGCATCGTGAAGTCGAAGCGGCGGATCGTTATATGGTATCATCACTCATTGGCACGTACCTTAGGGTATAAAAAAGGTGCGCTCACTTGGTCGCTCGAACCTTTGAGTGGGGAGACCTAGTTCTGGGAAACCCTTCGCCGGCGGGAGCCTTTATTAATACTCCCATAAACTTGCATGAGAACCATAGTCATATGACCTATAAAGCCACCCTTTATGCTTGTGTTTGGGACCATCATCATTTGTATTCGTTTGGACTTCTTGTCATAAGATGTGAACTTGTTGGGCCATTTAAACTGGGACGAGTTTGTGTCTTATGATGATTAGGCCAAAAGCTTCTAAAATATCGACGGGCCATTTTGTGTTTGGGCCCCCTATCATTTGAAGTTGTTTAGCCATGTTATTGTAAAAGTGTAAACCTGATGGGCCTTTTTCAACTGGGACAAGTTTACACCTCGCAATAATATGATTGAACGCTTTGAAATGATAATGGGCCAACTTGTATGAAAAACTTGATGGGCTTAGAAAATCCAAACATGATCCAAATATGCTAGAAGCATGAGTTTGATATCTGCACTGGCTTTCATCCAGAAATATTTGCATACTTTTGGATACTTATAAATTCGTCCCCATGACCGCGGTTGCTGAAAGCCCAATTCGTCGTTTCTAGACAATGGCATGATCCCATAATAGGCTTAGCCAATGTCGTAGATGGGCGGCCTTTGTCTTTTACCGATGGAAAGGGACAGAAGCGACCAAGGTTCACCCCTTAGCATATGAGAGAGCAATTTTGTGTACCTTGCATCGGTGCATAGAATAAGCCATATCTAGAACCAAAAATAGGCTTACCACGAGTGTGGGAGAAATAAGGTCGGAAGGATATATTCTGTTTGATCACCTTATGCATTTTACATATATTTCATATATCGTACGCATACATGTACCTTGCTAACTTGTAGTTTTAAAATCCGCCATAGATTTCCGTTGGGTTAGAGAGGAATAAAGACTTGTTAAAAGACCGTTAGCGAACATGAGTGAGTCAGATAATGAGGGTTCTCGCATGGATCAGTTGGAGACCAAAGTAACCAAAATTACCGAGCAGTTGCAAGCTTTGACCACCGCTGTGGCCAGTTTGATCATACCCCATATAGCCAATAATAAGAAGTTCTGCAACCTGAATAGAAAGACCATTAGGAGACCTTCAGGGACCAAGCCCACTCTTTCTGAGGTCGCCCCTATCAGAAACATGTGATTCTCCAATTTTGGTAGACCTTTGTCAGAGGTGTTTGAAGAGCTGAAAAGGCAAGGACTCCTAAGTCCCTTAGAACCTAAACCACTTCTGAACCCTGTGCCACACGCTACCTTGACCTAAACCTATACTGTTACCTCCAACAGCAAAAAGGCCATGAAACTGACAAATGCACCCACCTTAGGCATGAGATCCAAAACCTCATTGACGCCCATAAAATACCCGACCTAGAAAAAGAACAACCCAACGCACACAGAAAACCTCCACCCACCCACATAATCAACTCCGGCCTACCCGACAGCATTTTCCTCCAAACTCACAACCACCAATCTTCCCGCATGGGGATATGGGACAACAGTAGTAAAGATGAAACAAAGCAAAAAGGGGAAAGTAGATGGGAAAAAGAATTACTACAGTTGGAGGATATGATGTTCGAAGAAAGCAAGAAGACGGAAAAAGAGAAAGTTGCAAATTATGAAGATGTTTATTTTCCTGATCTTATTCAATTGTGATCTCGCATCCATTAATCATAAGACATTGATTTTTCCTACTTGTTCGAGCCTTTTCCTTAATAGTTAAGCATCAGTCCGATGATGAAATTGTTTGCTTTAGGGTGAAACCTTAGAAACGATAAATTCTTGATGCCTTTTTATCTGATACTTTGAGTAATTGATCTATGTTAGACTCGTAAGCACTTAATTATGGTTCTTAGCAGTGAAGACCTTAGTAGTTGGCAAGGTGACTAGTTGAAGAAATTGTAGATCGGTGAATGACCATCTGCTTAGATGTCTATCTTGATTTGCTTGTGTTATGATGTGTGGTATGGTTGAACATAAAAGAAAAGTCTCTAAAGAAAAGAATTGAACCACCTATAACTGATAAGCGTGAAGCTACCCATGGGCGAGTATTAGGACCACCATGAGGAAAAATGCTACTTGTGGGACACAGAAACTGGGCGACGCATGCTGTTCCGGGCTCGCGGCCTGGTTGGGATACGGAGTAGCCCACGGGGGACTAAACCGGAGAATAATGGAGTCGCCACCCGGTGTGAATTGGGATAAAGATTTAAGGCCGCACTCACCCCTCGCAAGGGAAGACCTCAAACCGTTGGGTTCGGAATGGTCCTTTACTTATGCCACTTGTAATAAAATGATTTGTGCAATAATCTAACCAAGCCTAAGCAACATATTTCCAAGGATAATTTACTCCTAAGTTGCATGCATAGGTACAAAGCTCATATCAAGTTTACATATAACTGATGAGCGGAAAATATATCAATATTTACCGCCCCTTAACTTAATATTTATTTAGTTCTCGGGTTTGATGAACGTTTTGGTGTGTTTTAGTTTATTTTGCAGATAAAATAATATCGGGTCTCAATGAAATCATTTAGGATGAAATATGGATCAAATAAGGGCAATTATTGGACTTGATATTTTAATTTTGGAGATTGGAAACTTGAAAGGGCGTTTTGACGAAGTGCAGTTTTGGAAATTCCAGTTTTGCGCATCTGTCGTATTTTGGGCATAACCTTTTACTCAGATATCGGATTGAGCTGATTCAAGTTCCAGATTAAATAAGACTCAAATATCTACAACTTTGAAAGACAAAATAATTTCGAATTATGAATATTTCATGTCCGAAATTGATGAACCATCCAGAAGTGTGTAGTGTGTAATTATTAAAGTCACTTTCAATCATTTTCAAAGCAAAAAAATAAATTAATAAAAAAATAATAAAAATTATCAAATCATCACCAAACATGATAAGAGATTAGTGGAGCAATTAGTGGAGCAATTAGTGGAGCAATTAATAATTGATTTGGTGGATGATTTGATGGAGGCAAAATTTTGCCTATAAATACCAAGCCATTTCATTTGTAAAATTCATACTTTCTTCTAAGGAATTCCTTAAGAATACTAAGAAGATTGTATCTTGTTTGTTTATTTACAGCTTTCAGTAATTAATTTTAATTTTCGCACTTTCTTTTCTTTACTTTTCAGTTTTTACTTTCCGCAATTTACTTTTACGCACAATACTTTTCTTTATTTAATTTTCAGTTTTTACTTTTCAGTAATGAGGAGGTAACTCCCCTTTGCTGGGGTAAAAGGTAAAACTTTTATTACTAATATTTAGATTAATCTCCCTTAATTATATATATATAAACTAGTTAAAACCTGACTAACAACGAGGATACCGCCATATTGGTCGGTTGGTAATTATTTAAATTGGTTTTAACCTGACTAAACTGGATACCGCCTGATTGGTCGGTTGGTAATTAATTATTAATTTGACTTAATCTGGATACCGCCTATTGGCTGGTTGGTAATTATCATGCAAAGTTAATATATTATATTAAGGGAGATATCTAAAATAGAAGTAATAAAAGTGGATCCTTTACCTCAGCATTTTCTTTTATTGTAATTTTACTTTATTTAGTTTTCAGCAATTTACTTTTCAGCAATTTACTTTTTAGCAATTTACTTTCAGCATTTACTTTTCAGCATTTAATTTTCAGTATTTAATTTTAGCATTTACTTTCAGCATTTACTTTTCAGCATTTAGTTTTCAGTATTTTACTTTATGTCTTTTATTTTATTAAGTTTTTTTACTACCCGTAAATATGTGTCGTAACTAAGCCAATTATCTGGGGTTGTGATGAAATCCAATATCACCGGTTTATAAAGGGTTAAATTATTGTTTGGTAATTTAAAGGTTTACTTATTAAGTCTTAAGCTTAATGCTTCTTGTTGTCTGATCACCAATAAGATTGATGTGGTAAATCTAAAATGAACTAGATATAGGGATTTTAGGTTTCAGCCTTAGACTTAATAGCCCACGATCTTCCTTGGGGATAAATAACCATTTAATAGATTTCCTTACAGGATAGACATATACTTATCGGGCGGGGGTAGCCATAATTGGAACTTAAACTTAATGAATCCAGATAATTTGGTTGACATAGACATATGGTTCAATTGGGTTAAACTGGGTATTTGCGTCTGACCATCGACAGAGGCTTTTGCATAATTTAGTGTTCCAGGTTAGTAAACCGATTTATTACACAAACATAAAATAACCACTTCATCTTTAAAATGATATTGGAAGAAATCACAACCCTATATAGTTTTTAATATTGAATTTTCTAAAACCTACTTTCGAACAATTTTATTTACTTGTTTTAAAATTTAGAATCGTCACCATTTCAAATCAATCAAAAACCTGTTAGATACTAGTAATCATTTGACTTCATAAATTAATAGATTAGATATTAAGTCCTCGTGGGATCGATATTTTTATACTACTTGAACGATACGTGCGCTTGCGTTATACGTGTGTGTTTATGCCGGTCAAGTTTTTGGCGCCGTTGCCGGGGACTTATTTATCTTTCACTATTAATTTAGGGGTTAGATATTTACTTGTATCTAATTTCTTTTTACTTATTGTTTTTGTTTTCTTGTGTTTCAGGTTCTCAGAAACTACATGAGACGAACCAGAAGCTTTGAACTCCGATCGCTTGACCCATAAATTGAAAAGACCATCAGACAGTTGAGAAGGGAAAGGTGAGAGGCCAAGCCAGAAGCTTTAGTCAACATGGAACCTGAACCGTTGGAGGTTGCACCACCAATTCCCATTCGAGACAGAACCATTCCGGTGGTTGACAGACTCATTTCCTGTATTGTACTGCCTCCCTTACCAGCAAATGCGTGTGACATCAAAACATTCATTCAGATGATTCAGCAGTCAGTTCAGTTCGGGGGAATGCAACTGAAGATCCTAATGCCCACATCAGTAACTTCCTGGAAGTTTGCGGTACTTTCAACTACAACAGAGCATCAGAAGAAGCAATGAGACTGCGAGTTTTCCCATACTCCTTGAAGGACAGAGCTAAAGCTGGCTACATTCACTACCAGCAGGTTCCATCACAACTTGGAACACTCTAGCCACCAATTCCTTGCAAAATACTTTCCACCGGCCAGAACTGCAAAGTTGAGGAATGACATCACATCCTTTGTACAACAAGATTCAGAATCCCTCTGCGAAGCTTGGGAAAGGTACAAAGATTTGCTCCGGAAATGTCCTCACCATGAGATTCCAAAATGGCTTCAAGTCCAAACATTCTATAATGGACTTTCTGGAATAATGAGAACCACAATTGATGCTGCTGCTGGAAGAGCACTAATGGCAAAAGGAGAAGATCAGGCTGGGATTAATTGAAGAAATGGCCAACAATAATTCTTTGTGGCCAACAGAAAGGAGCATGATCCAAAGAATCGCAGAGGATTTATGAAGTTGGAGCCAACACGGCACTGAATGTCAAGCTGGATATGATTTGCAAAATCTGGAAACTCTTAAAATGAAGGTAATGGTGGATCCACAAGTTCA